>ML876668.1:18051-36252 GCA_009831015.1 Picea engelmannii
AAAAGATACAAAGGTAAAACAGAATGTCTTTGACAATATAACTAGTGTATTAAAAGCTTTTATAAAATATCGAAAAAAAGATGTCAGTGTTGCACATAGAGCGATACAAATAGCAGTTGTTTCATCTAGCAATATAAAAGATCGTTTGACACGACACATGGAAAAAACGATGGGAACGTCAAGAAAAACATTGAACAAACATAGAAAATTTTGATTGTAAATAGATGCAAATGATGAACTGGCTTGTTGGACAATGATTTCTAGAGAACCCTACAAAGATAAACTTGCAGAAAATGTTAAAGAATTGGCCCATAATTGTTGGTTGGAAGAATCTCGTGTTTCACCACATACAAGGGATGTGTTGCGACAAAGAATAGCACGAAAACAATATGAAGAACATTCAAAACATATATTTCCAATGACACAAATAGAATTGTTCAATAAGTTCAAAGAAGAGCACAAAGAAGTTAAAATTTCCATCAATACATTTGTGCAACAAAAACCATGGTTTGTTAGACCCATCACTGTTCGTGACACTTGTTGTCGTTATCAAGTGGAATTTGAGTTGTATTACGACATTTTTTTTTTTTTTTGGTAAAACTTTATGGCCAAGTTCACCTCCTCCTTCCACATTCTGTACTTTTATATCTGAAATTCTATGTGAAAGAGATGGTGGTGATTTATTTTACAAAAAAAAATTGTGTTGGTGGAAAGAAATGTGATTGTTGTGGAAATATAAGTTTGTTTCACTCAAAGTATCATATTGATATAAATGATCAATCATTTTCTAATATAACAGTCAATTGGAAGATATATGAATATATCAATAGCACATCTCCACATTCTTCAAATGTTATTTCCAAAAGGATTGATTTGATAGTAGATAAAATCTGTGTGATAGATTTTTTGAAGAAGTTTGAGGAAGAAATTTATAAATACACCAAGCATTCACATAGAGCGCGATGGCAAGACCTACAATTCAAACAATCCCGTGAAGAGTTTCCACTAGGGACAATTTTGTTTGTAGTTGATTTTGCAGAGAATTACACATTCACTGCACAAAAAGAAATACAAAGTGAATATTATCATTCTGATCAAGTCACAATATTTGTCCACGTTCTATATAGACATGCTCAACAAAGTCTTGATAACGTAGAAAGATGTAACGAACCTCCTCGTTACGCCGACGACCTCTTATAGCAAGTGCAATTTTTTATTTTTTTTGTGTGTGCGTGTGTACAAGGGTAACAAGACATTATACTCTACGTCGCCACCTGACGACAAATCATGATGCATGCAACTGCGATATCAACATAAAGATCTAATACACACATCTACATATACCAGTAAAGAACAACAATCAACCGACAATAAAGAGACAGACTACCCGCCCGTCCTACCCTACAATGGTTAGGACCTCCAAGACACATAAGCAACGCTCAAGCCCAGGTTCCCATCGATTTTAACCATTTAAGGTCTAAGGGCTGGCGACTGTTCTGAGGAACATGGAGGTGTCTACAACCCGCCTGACACAATAGACCAATCCTACTAAGCTAAAGACAAACGTAACTAACAAGATCGCAATCAACGGGGTTATCCAATTAAGGCAATTTGCAACAGTGCATCGTTAATAACTCATTTAATTTACTCACTACTAGTACTGTATTTCCTTGGGAGGGTACTTTTAATCACATTACAAAACCCAGACAATTAATGTAGCAAGTCTGACCTTCAAATGGTTTAAACTTTGAATATAATAACAATATTGCTCTCTATATTAAAGGCTAGTTTGTCAAGGTCAACATCCTAACTTCCATGACCTACAACTACTTCTGGCAACTTTTAAATCATAGTTTAATCATATAACCAATCAATTTTAACAATTTAACAATAAAAACATTTATACATTTATCAACAGAACATTATTTGCAATAATAATCATCATTTACACGCCCAATATATCTAATTGCCGAATATCATTAAGGTACCTTCTAAATTAGCCTTAAAACAATTCATTGCACAGTTCTAAATTGTAAGCGACATCGGAGTACCATCTAGATCAACATTTAAAGACATTACTAAACAGGTCTAAGTATTGACTGGATTAATAACTAAAAACATGATTAATCATCATTTAAAATTTAACTAGTCTGTCAAGTTATAACTAGCCCTCCATTATAAATTGACAATTTTTTTTTTTTTTTTATCTAGAAAGAATGATGCCTGTGCCCAACATTACATAAGGAGGACTAGGTAGGTTAGAATTTAAGCAATGGTACTCAGTCAATAAGACATTGCATTTCATACCATATCCAAAACATTTAATAATCCTTCTTTTTACTCAAGTTATGATAAATTAGCTATGAAGAAAAAAAAAATTATAAAATGCAAGGTAAAGGTGAGGGTCGCTAATACCCAACTAAATATAACCCGAATTCTGGAACCAATCAATTCATAATGAGAATTATGAACGTGTTATTTCTATTCTTGGTGGTAGAGGGGATTGGTGTAAGTAAGGCATCCAGTTTCAACGATTAAATATTGTGAGGCTAGGCATAAGTATAACCACCATAACTCTCCTCCTTATCATAAATCTAGAAAGGTGTTGCACAAATTTCATTGTTGGTTACATAATTCTTAAACCAAGATTTCTATAAAACTGTTATCACGAAAATTGCGCCCATGAAAGGTGCCATAAAATCTGCTACTGTAAAATGCCATAAGGCCTGACATAAAAGTTCTTACCAGACACGCTATAACAAAGAATTCTCCTGTCAATCAATACTGCCTTCTTAACCAGAATGCTACCATATAAGAATGAAAAGCGAAAGACAAGGCCTTTGATATTAAAAGTCGGGCGATAAGGTAAGGTAAGGACATGGCATCAAAAATAGTAAGGCAATTTAAGAGGCAAAATTAAATTATTGGAAAGTATGACCGAAAAACAAAATCAAGCAGTCAACTAAGGCGAAAAAATTGAATAATATCTCAACACTATCAACTGAGGTAAAAATGAGCTGGTGAATAGTAAATCAACGCTAAAATTGATAACTGGGCAATAATCAAGTCAGATCCAGAAGGTGCAAGGAGTTTTAATTGGAAAAAGAATGAAGGAGATTGAAAAATGAACTTTAATCGGATACCTACGAGAAGGCTCACAAATTTGGAGGGATCGGGACCTGCATTCATCCAGATCTCCATAACCATCTAAAATAATTAGAAACATGGAGCGGATAAGGGTCTATGTGTAACTGTTCTGAACCGAAAAAGGAAATCTATCAACAGAGAACGGAAATCCTGGGACTTGCCTAGCTTTGCTATGGATACTAGTGTATCCATCAATGAAGGAATAGATCTCCACTCATCACAGATTAAACGTCTAGGCAATACGGGTTTAAGCACAGTCCACCAACCAATGTACAACGAAAGTACCCCGACGGACAGTGGCGGATGATTAGGATATGACAGTGATATCCTCGCTGTAAAATTGATTCCCTTAAATCTCAACGACAAGCTACACAACGGATTTAAGAAGGGACTCATTGTATAAGAAATCTGGTCCAACGCAGTCAGAGGAGGATGTGGTCAAGGGTGGATTGTTAGCACCTTTAAAGAGACAACCATAAATCAATACGAAGTTGTCGTGCCTAAAGCTCAAGCGCGTGTCTTCTAACGGGCTTAAATTTCCCCTACGCTAGATAAATACAAAGCTATACTGGTAAGAACATTGCCAGACAGGACGCTTCAACATTTTAAATTTGACTCGAATATAATTCGTTGTGAATAAGTCTTCTAGAAAACTACTCGTCGAATCTAGCCATGGATTATTAGGTCAATCGGTAAGGATGAATGACCCTGGGACAATTTAAAATATGGTGGTACAATTTGGTAGTTAAAACGATCAAGGGTGGATTCGCCGGGGGTCAGGTGCTAACACAAGTTTGAAGTATACAAAACAAGGGCAGAGTTGCAAATTTGGGATGGAGACGCAGAGGTAAGAACACCGAAAATTCAAATTCCTAAACCAATTCACAGTAACCAATTACCAAAAACAAAAATGCCAGAAAGGGGTTTTCTCGGGTAAAAAATTACAAAGGAGTGTGCCAGAAACAAGTTTTCCAGCGTGACTATACACAGTGATTTTCGTCGTTCAGGTCATAGAAACGAAATGATAATTACAAGGCTAGAGGTTACTCAAATTGACACAATAAAATTTTGCAGCAATGTTAAAAACACAACAATTTGCCGGAGTAAGCAAATAAATAAAAACCATTCAGTCCAACGATAACCAACACCGATTGAAGTTAAATATTCACCCATCTAGATTACCATTACACATGTAGATCTAATCATACACCCTAATGCATTCTACTCTACAAATCAAAGAGCGTATCGTTGCCTTTTTTCCTTCTCTGAGTGTCGTCCGCGCGCTTCGTGCTGCTCCCACTCGCCGACCGTCGAGACCTCACCGGTACCTCCCAGCCAACGCTAGGGGTACTTTGCTTCCCCCTTATCCCCTCGAGCCACAAAGGGGCCACACACTATGCATATGGTACATCTAGTTCCCAGCTCGCCTCGCAAGGCCGAGCTACCACTCCTATCCGAGCTGGGAAATCCCAACTCCCCACAAGTAAATCAGTCAAGTCACTAATCCGGCAGCATGACGTTACACTAACAGTTTATCCCCCTTTCTTCCTCCTCCTTCCTCTATTTTATATAGTTTTAGAACTTCCAAACTTTCCCTAAATCTCATTTAAATTAAGTTTTAATAAAAATCTTTTAATAATTCTCATTTGTACAAGTGTCGTTCATCCCCCACATTCCTCCAATAAATATTTTCTTTAATTTATTAAATTGTATAAATCCCTCACCCACCTAGAGTTACTCCTAAATTTACTCCTAGGTGTCCCTAGATTCCCTCATAGGTTTTAAATACTTTCCCTAAAATGAAAATGCCAAGTCAGTTCAAAATTAGAAGGTTCTTGAATGCAGATTCTTTACTAAGTTGACCTCTTTCTTTTTACCATGAGTTCCCTCTTTCCCTTTTTATGTCACCTCCATTCCCTAGTTTCCTAATTTTTTATTATTCCCTTCTTTCCCCTTTTTATTAGAGCCAAAATGGCAGTTGCGCAAATTAACCTCTTTTCCTTTTTATTAATAATTTAATATCTTTTACACTTTCACAAGTTAAATAATTAAATTCTTCTTTACCCCCCCCTTTTTTTTTCTACATATTTTATTTAAGTTCTTACTCTCTTCATTTTACCCAAAAATTTATGAAGTCCACAATTATTACTTAAGTGGTTTTTATTTTAAACTTTATTATTTTATTTTTAGAGAGATAATTTCTTACGGGTAGACAAAATTTTACCCCTAGCAAAGTTTTAGATTTATGACTTAGATTCTGAACTAGGCAACATTTTAATTAGGGAAGTTGTTTTAAAATTTCTTAATGAGATATTAGTCTTAGGGCCATCTAGGTTCGTTCCTTTAACATCATCAACGCGGCGTGCCCTTCAGGAAGCACTACGTGCTCCAAGGGTGCCACTCGCCTCTTTTGTTTCTTTTGCGCGACGTGCCCTTCAGGATGCACCATGTGCTCCAAGGGTGCCACTCGCTTCTTGACTGTTTGGTAGACATCAATAACCCCTGGAGTCAACACTCCGCCAGGTGAACTTGTGGGAGACTAAGGGTTTCTAAGGAATAAGGCCCCCGCCTTATTGCGCGCCCCTTAGAATCATCGTGAGCGACTGCCACGGTCTACCCTCATGGCATCGTGTGTTCTCGAACTAGGTAATCGTTAACCTACAGTTTGAGCCACGACAAGAGTGCTAGTAGGCTGTTGCAGGGCTATTGTCCACACCTCTCCCTCAACCTCTCTGGTAGTCGTGTGTGACCCCTTTACTCCATATGTGAGTCTGGTCGGAAAGCTATCGTCATCCTGCATCATCAACAATCATGTCAGACATGTCCACATCATATCATCTAATCAAATGTACTAAAATCATAGTAAAACAATCAAACCCCAATAGCACACTCCCTGACTCGATCCGAAGTCCAAGGGGCTCCATCGATGCCTCTGCATCCTCAAGGTCCAAAACCCTGCACACTCAATAAAACCGAGTCAATAGCACATGTCTATGGCAATGCAGTAAAACATCATGTCATCTCCCATAATGCATCATAATCAAGGACAAATGTTTTAATATCATAATAGTCTAGATCACTTGCGAGCAAGTGTCCTCAAAGAATAATTTTTCTCAGTGCGCCAGAGCGGGATGTTACATACACCCCCTCTTGGTCTAAACTTCATCCCGAAGTTTCACAGTATAAATGCTGAAATAAGTGTATCACAGTATCATATGTCTATCTATCAAACAAAAATGGAAACTGCTGGTGCATATCATATGCGTCCTCCTAGGTCGTCGAGTGCGGACTATAATTGTCCCACTGGACCTTGACCTGGTCTACCGTTCGACGTCGTATCTGTCAAACGCGATGATCTAAGATGCGGACTGGCTCAACCATGAGCGCTCCCTCGTCTGATACCTGCAAGGAACTCATGTCAATCACATGTGTAGGATCACTAATATAATGTCTCAAAACAGATACATGAAAAACATCGTGCATACGCCTCAAAGAATCAGGCAAGGCTAGTCGATAGGCCACGGGCCCCTTTCTCTCCATAATTTCGAAAGGTCCCACGAACCTAGGAGAGAGTTTATCTCCCTTTCCAAACTTGATCGAACTCTTATGTGGTTTAAACCGCAGGAAGACTGGATCGCCGACCTCGTAACTACGGTCGACTCGGTGCGCATAGGCATGACTCTTCTGTCGATCCTACGCTTCTTTAATCCTTTGTCTTATTGTTTGCATTTGCTCTTCCATTTCTTGGATCACTTCTGGTCCCACCAAGACCCTATCCTCAAGTCGATCCCAACTTAAAGGCGTCTGACATGGTCGCCCGTAAAGAAACTCAAAAGGCGCCATCTTAATGGTGCTCTGGTAATAGTTGTTGTAAGAGAACTCTACTAGTGGAAAGAATTCTTCCCAACGCTTTTGTTGGTCCATCACGTACATGCGCAACATGTCCTCCAAGGTTTGGTTCATTCGTTCTATCTGTCTGTCAGTCTCTGGGTGATACGCAGTACTAAAGTTAAATTGGGTTCCCAAGGCCTCTTGGAAACTCGTCCAAAATCGTCCAATAAACACCGATCCTCGATCGGATATAATCCTCTTAGGCACACCATGCAACCTCACAATCTCACTAATGAAAACTCTAGCTATGTCAGGTGCCTGATACGTCGTACGCATAGGAATAAAGTGAGCACTCTTCGTAAGAGTGTCTACTACTATGAAAATCGAGTCATGTCTCCTTGCCGTTAGTGGCAGTCCAACAATAAAATCCATCGAAATAACTTCCCATTTCAATTCTGGAATAACATGTGGTTGTGGTAGTCCTGCTGGGTGTCTATGTTTAGCCTTTACCCACTGGCACTCCAGACATATAGCCACATAGTTGACTATGTCAGCCTTCATTCCCTTCTAGAAGAATAAGGGTTTAAGGTTTGCTCTCATCTTTGTGACTCATGGGTGAGCCATGTAAACTGCTCTATGAGCCTCACTCAGGATCAACATCCTCAACTCATCATTTAGCGGTACGTAAATCCGAATTTTAAACCTCAATAACCCATTGCTATCAAATGAAAATCCCTCATATCATGCTACCATCATTGTGTTTTGTCCGATAAAACCCTCGACCTCTTCGTACCAGTCATTGTCAAGCTATAAAGTTAGAATCTTTTCATGTAGATTCGTCTGAAGAGGCAACACCGAAAAGATGCGTGGCCTTCGACTCAAAGCACACGCCACTCGGTTCACTGTTCCCTTTATGTAAGTTATCTCAAAGTCGTACTCGCTAAGAAATTCTGACCAACGCCATTGTCACACGTTCAGGTTGCTTTGCGTAAAAATGTGTTGTAGTCCACAATGATCAGTCTTTAGTTCAAATTTTCGTCCAACAAGGTAGTGTCTCCAAACCTTCAAGGCATATACGATGGCTAATAACTCCAAATCGTGCGTCGCGTAGTTCTCCTCATGCCTTCTCAGTTTCCTTGAATTGTAAGCAATCACTCGTATGTCTTGCATCAAGACTCCACCTAAACCTTCCTTGGATGCGTCTATGCATACCCAGAAGTCCGCGTCCATGTCAGGGACCTTTAGTATCGGCGTTGTCGTCAACAACTCCTTAAGCCTCTGAAATGCTTCTGCGCATTTCTCGGTCCAAACAAACTTCTTGTTTTTCTTCTGTAATTTCGTGATCGGATTTTCTATCTTCGAAAATCCCTTGACAAATTGTCGATAGTATCTTGCTAAACCCATAAAGCTACGCACTTCCGTGACATTCGTCGGCACATGCCATTCCATAATAGCCTCGACCTTGGCTGGATCCACGACGATACCTTCGCGGATATGACATGCCCTAAGTAGTGAATCTTCGATTGATAAAAAGAGCATTTGGACAATTTTCCATACAATTTGTGCTCTCGCAGACACTATAGTACCAAGCGCAAGTGCTCTTCATGCTCCTCCGTCGTACAAGAGTAAATCAAAATATCGTCAATGAACACTTGGATGAACTTGTCCAAGTACTCACAGAACACCCCGTTCATCAAACTCATAAATACTCTTGGGGCATTTGTCAGTCCAAATGGTAAAATAGTAAACTCGTAATGTCCAAATCTTGTCTTAAAGGCAGTCTTAGGGACGTCATCCTCCTTGATCCACAACTAGTGATACCCCAATCGTAAATCGATCTTGGAGAACACCGTCGCACCCTTCATTTGATCGAACAGATCATCAATTCTCGGCAAGGGATACTGATTCTTGATCGTGGCCTTGTTCAGTTGACAGTAGTGAATGCAAAACCTCCACGATCCATCCTTCTTTTGTATGAAAATAATAGGTGCACATCACGAGGACACGCTAGGACGTATCAGTCCCATGTCCAACAACTCCTTCAGTTTCAATTTCAACTCTTGTAGCTCCGGAGTCGACATCTGATAAGGCGTTCTTGTTATCGGTTCAGTCCCTAGTTTTAGGTCTATGGTAAACTCCAATTCCCTCTCCGGTGGCATCCCAGGTAACTCCTTCGGAAACACGTCCGCAAACTCTCTCACCATCGGAAGGTGTTCTAGAACTTCCGCTACTCCCTTCTCATTTAGCACAAGGATCGCATAGAGCTTGCACCCCTTGCACATACTCTTCCATAACTATAAGGAAGAGACGAACCTCAAGGAAACTCCCTCGTTCCATCCTACAATCACATGTCTCTGTCCCTCGTCATCGATCAAGCTCAACTGTTTCGTCTTACAGTTGAGTATCGCCTCATGCGATTCCAACCAATCCATACCAATTACGACATCATAAGATCCTAAGATCATGACGTACAAGTTGGCCCTTGTGCCAAAATCTCCCAGGTTAAGGGCACAGCCCGTAACCTTTCCTCCAACCTTCTGTTTGGCTCCTGATGCCATCTCCATGAAGCTAAACTCATCTTGTTCGACTGCCTTTACCTTAATCCTTTTTAGCGCTGCACCAAAAATGAAACTCTCGATAGCACCGGGATCTATCAAAATACTAAGGGTCTAATCAATGACAGTACTTGTCGTCTCGAGCATAGTCGACTGGTGCTCTGCCTGGCAGTTATTCATCGCTACATGAATCTGATGGGCCTTGCCCATATCTCCCACGGTAGTGGGTCCGACTGATCCGGATGCTCGGGTCCTCTCCATAGGACAGTCACACTAGTAGTGTGGCTCCCCAAACGTCCAACACCCCTTCTTCAGCCCAGTAGTCCTAGTACTCGAAGTAGAAGATAACGGCCCACCGACCTGGTACCCTGGTCTGTTCTGTTGAACAGGCCTAAACTGTTGTTGCTGCAGGCGATGCTGCTGCTGATGTTGTGGTCCCTGATAAGGGGTCCGCTACTGAATCGACGGTCATCGGGGTGTAGTGAAAGTGGATCCCCTCTGGAAGCCATGATATCCCAGCGTATATCTCGCTGGTGTCTAGTGCTACTATGTTCCAGATGGGACCTACCCTGCTGGCCTCGTTGGAGTCTTGGTCTGACCCCCATTGATAAGCTCCTCCTCGGCTATGAGGGCCTTTTGGACGGCATCGTGCAAGGTTTGAGGGATCAAAATCCTAACCTTTGCACGCAGGCTGTCGTTAAGGCTGAATACAAACCTGTTGACCTTAAGTTTCTCAGTGTTAAGGTGCGAAGCATACCGGAGCAGCTCCATAAAACGTGCCTCATACTCGAGCACTGTACAACCTCCATGTCGTAGGGCGTTGAACTCATTGAGATGATGCTCAATGAATTCCTCTGAAAGGTACCTCTCTCGGAGCCATTCCTCGAATAGTTCCCATGACACGTCTTCGATGACCATGTTCAGTTGTGGTAGGAGTGTCTTCCACCATAGAAGAGCGCTCCCCTTCAGTTGAAATACCGCCATGTAGACCTTCATGTTGGAGGTATAATCGCGAAGTGCGAAGCACATCGCCATGTTCTCGAACCATGCCTCGGTGGATGCACGGTCCGGGGCACCAAAGAACTCGTGAAATTTGAGCTTCTCGAGTTCACGGTGAATGCTACCAGTAACGGCCAGTGCGCGTAGCAGAACCTCAGCGGGCGTCGACGCTCTGGCCTCATCTCTGTCCAAATGGTTGATCAGTGCCTCGGACATGTGCTGAAAAGATCTCATCATCCCAACTACATCACCAACTACTATCTGCTCTTGTCCGAGAACCTGCTCGTCTCCCTGGGGGTTAGACCCCTCAGGTGTGGATGCTACTAGAGGCGTCGCGCCTCCTCCCCTAGCACCCCGTCGTTTGCCTCTGCGGCGTCCTCTAACCATGATTACCTGCACGCACACAATCAACTCGATTAGCAATAGTATAATCAAATCATAACAATGAAAGCCATAGCGATCCCAAGTCATGGATTGAACCCCACTCTGATACCATATGTAATGAACCTCCTCGTTACACCGACGACCTCTTATAGCAAGTGCAATTTTTTATTTTTTATTTTGTGTGCGTGTGTACAAGGGTAACAAGACATTATACTCTACGCTACCACCTGACGACAAATCATGACGCATGCAATTGCGATATCAACATAAATATCTAAGACACACATCTACATATGCCATTAAAGAACAACAATCAACCGACAATAAAGAGACAGACTACCCGCCCATCCTACCCTGCAATGGTTAGGACCTCCAAGACACATAAGCAACGCTCAAGCCCAGGTTCCCATCGATTTTAACCATTTAAGGTCTCAGGGATGGTGACTGTTCTGAGGAACATGGAGGTGTCTACAACCCGCCTGACACAACAGACCAAGCCTACTAATCTAAAGACAAACGTAACTAACAAGATTGTAGTCAACGAGGTTATCCAATTAACGCAATTTGCAACAGTGCATCGTTAATAACTCATTTAATTTACTCACTACTAGTATCGTATTGCCTTGGGAGGGTACTTTTAATCACATTACAAGACCCAGACAATTAATGCAGCAAGCATGACCTTCAAATGGTTTAAACTTTGAATATAATAACAATATTGTTCTCTATATTAAAGGCTAGTTTGTCAAGGTTAACATCCTAACTTCCATGACCTACAACTACTTTTGGCAACTTTTAAATCATAGTTTAATCATATAACCAATCAATTTTAACAATTTAACAATAAAAACATTTATACCTTTATCAACAGAACATTATTTGCAATAATAATCATCATTTACACGCCCAATATGTCTAATTGTCGAATATCATTAAGGTACCTTCTAAATTAGCCTTAAAACAATTCATTGCACAGTTCTAAATTGTAAGCGACATCGGAGTACCATCTAGATCAACATTTAAAGAAATTACTAAACAGGCCTAAATATTGACCGGATTAATAACTAAAAACATGATTAATCATCATTTAAAATTTAACTAGTCTGTCAAGTTATAACTAGCCCTCCATTATAAACTAGCAATTTTTATTTATTTTTATCTAGAAAGAATGATGCGTGTGCCCAACATTACATAAGGAGGACCAGGCATGTTAGAATTTAAGCAATGGTACTAAGTCAATAAGACATTGCATTTCATACCATATCCAAAACATTTAATAATCCTTCTTTTTACTCAAGTTATGATAAATTAGCTATGAAGAAAAAAAAATTATAAAATGCAAGGTAAACGTGAGGGTCGCTAATACCCAACTAAACATAACCCAAATTATGGAACCAATCTATTCATAACGAGAATTATGAACGTGTCATTTCTATTCTTGGTGGTAGAGGGGATTGGTGTAAGTAAGGCATCCAGTTTCAGCGATTAAATCTTGTGAGGATAGGAATAAGTATAACCACCATAACTCTCCTCCTTATCATAAATCTGGAAAGGTGTTGCACAAATTTCATTGTTGGTTACATAATGCTTAAACCAATATTTCCATAAAAATGTTATCACGAAAATTGCGCCCATGAAAGGTGCCATAAAATCTGCTACCGTAAAATGCCATAAGGCCTGACATAAAAGTTCTTACCAGACACGCTGTAACAAAGAATTCTCCTGTCAATCAATACTGCCTTCTTAACCATAATGCTACCATATAAGAATGAAAAGAGAAAGACAAGGCATTTGAGATTAAAAGTCGGGCGATAAGGTAAGGTAAGGACATGGCATCAAAAATAGTAAGGCAATTTAAGAGGCAAAATTAAATTATTGGAAAGTATGACCGAAAAACAAAATCAAGCAGTCAATTAAGGCGCAAAATTGAATAATCTCTCAACGCTATCAACTGAGGTAAAAAGGAGCTGGTGAATAGTAAATCAACGCTAAAATTGATAACTGGGAAATAATCAAGTCGAATCCGGAAGGTGCAAGGAGTTTTAATTGGAAAAAGAATGAAGGAGATTGAAAAACGAACTTTAATCGGATGCCTACAAAAAGGCTCACGAATTCGGAGGGATCAAGACCTGCATTCATCCAGATCTCCATAACCATCTAAAATACTTAGAAACAGGGAGTGGATAGGGGTCTCTGTGTAACTCTTTTGAACTGAAAAAGGAAATCCGTCAATAGAGAACTGAAATCCTGGGACTCACCTAGCTCTGCTATGGATACCAACGTATCCATCAATGAAGGAATAGATCTCCACTCATCACAGATTAAACGTCCAGGCAATACGGGTTTAAGCACAGTCCACCAACCAATGTACAACGAAAGTACCCCGACGAACAGTGGCGAATGATTAGGATACGACAATGATATCCTCGCTGTAAAATTGATTCCCTTAAATCTCAACGACAAGCTACACAACGGATTTAAGAAGGGACTCGTTGTAAAAGAAATCTAGTCTGACGCAGTTAGAGGAGGATGTGGTCAAGGGTGGACTGTCAACACCTTTAAAGAGACAACTAGAAATCAATAAGAAGTTGTCGTGCCTAAAGCTCGAGCGCGTGTCTCCTAACGGGCTTAAATTTCCCCTACGCTAGATAAATACAAAGCTATACTGGTAAGAATATCGCCAGACACGACACTTCAATAGTTTAAATTTGACTCGAATATAATTCGTTGTGAATAAGTCTTCTGGGAAAACTACTCGCCGAATCTAGCCATGGATTATTAGGTCAATCGGTAAGGATGAATGACCCTGGGACAATTTAAAATACGGTGGTACAATTTGGTAGTTAAAACAATCAAGGGTGGATTCGCCAGGGGTCAAGTGCTAACACAAGTTTGAAGTATACAAAACAAGGGCAGAGTTGCAAATTTGGGATGGAGACGCAGAGGTAAGAACACCAAAAATTCAAATTCCTAAACCAATTCACAGTAACCAATTACCAAAAACGAAAATGCCAGAAAGGGGTTTTCTCGGGTAACAAATTACAAAGGAGTGTGCCAGAAACAAGTTTTCCAGTGTGACTATACATAGTGAGTTTCTTCGTTCAAGGGATAGAAACGAAATGATAATTACAAGGCTAGAGGTTACTCAAATTGACACAGTAAAATTTTGCAGCAATGTTAAAAACACAACAATTTGCCGGAGTAAGAAAATAAAGAAAAACCATTCAGTCCAACGATAACCAGGACCAATTGAAGTTAAATATTCACCCATCTAGATTACCATTACACATGCAGATCTAATCATACACCCTAATGCATTCTACTCTACAAATCAAAGAGCGTACTGTTGCCTTTTTTCCTGCTCCGAGTGTCGTCCGCGCGCTCTGTGCTACTCCCACTCGCCGACTGTCGAGACCTCACCGATACCTCCCAGCCAACGCTAGGGGTACTCTGCTTCCCCCTTATCCCCCTGAGCCGCAAAGGGGCCACACACTATCCAGACGGTATTTCTAGCTCCCAGCTCGCCTCACAAGGCCGAGCTACCACTCCTATCTGAGCTGGGAAATCCCAACTCCCCACAAGTAAATCAGTCAAGTCACTAATCAGTAAGAAAATAAAGAAAAACCGTTCAGTCCAACGATAACCAACACCGATTGAAGTTAAATATTCACCCATCTAGATTACCATTACACATGCAGATCTAATCATACACCCTAATGCATTCTACTCTACAAATCAAAGAGCGTACCGTTGCCTTTTTTACTGCTCCGAGTGTCGTCCGCGCGCTCTGTGCCACTCCCACTCGCCGACCGTTGAGACCTCACCAGTACCTCCCAGCCAACGCTAGGGGTACTCTGCTTCCCCCTTAGCCCCCCGAGCCGCAAAGAGTCCACACACTATCCAGACAGTACGTCTAGCTCCCATCTCGCCTCACAAGGCCGAGATACCACTCCTATCTGAGCTGGGAAATCCCAACTCCCCACAAGTAAATCAGTCAAGTCACTAATCCGGCAGCGTGACGTTACGCTAACAGTTGATCCCCCTTTCTTCCTCCTCCTTCCTCTATTTTATAGAGTTTTAGAACTTCCAAACTTTCCCTAAATCTCATTTAAATTAAGTTTTAATAAAAATCTTCTAATAATTCTCCTTCGTACAAGTGTCGTTCATCCCCCACATTCCTCCAATAAATATTTTCTTTAATTTATTAAATTGTATAAATCCCTCACCCACCTAGAGTTACTCCTAAATTTACTCCTAGGTGTCCCTAGATTCCCTCACAGGTTTTAAATACTTTCCCTAAAATGAAAATGCTAAGTCAGTTCAAAATTAGAAGGTTCTTGAATGCAGATTCTTTACTAAGTTGACCTCTTGCTTTTTACCATGAGTTCCCTCTTTCCCTTTTTATGTCACCTCCATTCCCTCGTTTCCTAATTTTTTATTATTCCCTTCTTTCCCCTTTTTGTTAGAGCCAAAATGGCAGTTGCGCAAGTTAACCTCTTTTCCTTTTTATTAATAATTTAATATCTTTTACACTTTCACAAGTTAAATAATTAAATTCTTCTTTACCCCCCTTTTTTTTCCACATATTTTATTTAAATTCTTACTCTCTTCATTTTACCCAAAAATTTATGAAGTCCACAATTATTACTTAAGTGGTTTTTATTTTAAACTTTATTATTTTATTTTTAGAGAGATAATTTCTTATGGGTAGACAAAATTTTACCCCTAGCGAAGTTTTAGACTTAGGACTTAGATTCTGAACTAGGTGACATTTTAATTAGGGAAGTTGTTTTAAAATTTCTTAATGAGATATTAGTCTTAGGGCCATCTAGGTTCGTTCCTTTAACATCATCAACACGACGTTCCCTTTAGGATGCACTATGTGCTCCAAGGGTGCCACTCGCCTCTTTTGTTTCTTTTACGCGACGTGCCCTTCAGGACACACCATGTGCTCCAAGGGTTCCACTTGCTTCTTGACTGATTGGTAGACATCAATAACCCCTAGAGTCAACACTCCGCCAGGTGAACTTGTGGGAGACTAAGGGTTTCTACGGAATAAAGCCCCCACCTTATTGCGCGCCCCTTAGAATTATCGTGAGCGATTGCCGCAGTCTGCCCTCACAACATCGTGGGTCCTCTCGAACTAAGTAATCGTTAACCTAAAGTTCGAGCCATGGTGGGAGTGTTAGTAGGCTGTGGCAGGGCTGTTGTCCACACCTCTCCCTCAACCTCTTTGGTAGTCGTGTATGACCCCTTTACTCCATATGTGAGTCTGGTCGACAAGCTATCGTCAGCTTGCATCATCAACAATCATGTCAGACATGTCCACATCATATCATCTAATCAAATGTACTAAAATCACAATAAAACAATCAAACCCCAATAACACACTCCCTGACTCGATCCGGAGTCCAAGGGGCTCCATCGATGCCTATGCATCCTCAAGGTCCAAAACCCTGCACACAGTAAAATCGAGTCAATAGCACATGTCTATGTCAATGCAGTAAAACATCATGTCATCTACCATAACACATCATAATCAAGGACAAATGTTTTAATATCATAATAGTCTGGATCACTTGCGAGCAAGTGTCCTCAAAGAATAAGTTTTCTCAGTGCACTAGAGCGGGATGTTACAAAAGCACCAACGACAATCGACATGTTATTAAATAATCACTTTTATATAAGTGATGATTGAGCACACGACACACATTATATACAACATTGTTTTGATAAATTTTATGATGCATTGATAGAACGCGAAATCAGATTCGATCGACATTGTATATGGTCAGATGGGTGTACGGGTCAATTCAAATCTTCACGATCATTCTATTGGTTATGTCGTCTTCATAAAAAATCAAACATTACACTTTGTTTTTATTTTTTTGAGACTGATCATGGAAAAGGAGAGCACGACAGTGCAGGGGCATGTGTAAAATGAGCACTTCAAAGGTATCAGATGAACCCTCACGCTAATCGATTTGAATCCCCCGAACAAGTTGTTGAATGGTGCAAAATGGCGCTAAGCCATGAATATAATTCGTCAAGGGAAGTGCGCAGGTGTGTCTATATATACATGTGTTACACATGTACACATGATATTTTTATTTGAACGTGTTCAAATTTATATTCAATCTTCAATCATTTTCTTGAGAGACTTCAAGTTAACAAGTTCTTGTCTTGTGCAGGTTTTTTTGGTATGTTGGAATCCAAGATGTAAACAGATCAATTCCATATGACGCCAGTACAATACATGGGACACGAAAAACACATTCAATTAAAACAAAACATTATCAAAATGTGTTTTCATTTGATAGAAGAAATGAGTCTTGTTTTTTTTTCAGTTTGCATAGAGGACACAGAATCCATAGATATTTTTGAAAACAAAAATGTAGAATATGTTAAAGCTTGGAGACATACTGAACTTAATGTAAAAGGGAAAATTCCACTTGCAAGCTCAAAGGAGATGGAATCAAATGAAACTATAGTGTCAGTTGATGGCGATAGATTTTCTGATCTTATTAGAGAAGGTAATTTTTATGTTTAAATTTTTTCAAATAACTTGTAGATGTACTTGTGTGATAATCTAACACGAACTATTTGCTATCTAATATATTCAATTATTTGTAGGAGATGTCTTTGCCATGGTTGCACCTGTAGACAACATTAAAAACGTGAAATATTATTTGATGTGATGCATAGAACAAAAGATGAGGCTATTAGAAGATTTTGATGATAACGGTTTTATATATGAAAAATGATCCATTGTATTTAAATGATATTTTTTTCAAGAAACCCATCAAATCGATAGTCATGTTCACTTTCAAGACTACCAGTTAGATGCCACAAATTGTCAATATAGTCATTTGGTACATGCAACGTGCATAAAGTTAATAGAAGTTCAATAATAATAATAAAAAGTTAGAAAATGGAAAATGTCCAAAGCCGATCATGAATGAATAATTGAAGATGGAATACCATTACGATTTTTTTAAACAAGTGACACATGTACTTTCCATAATTTTTTATTTTTCATTGAAAGTACATGTATTTATGAATATCTAGGATTCTAGAATCATTGACAGTTTAGTTTAATTTCATGGTTCATCCAATTAAAAAAAGTTGTTTGGAGAATTGTGAGCATTTTTTTTTTGTTAATTTGTGCGGAACCTGTTGGCTACGCGATTAACCTGTGGCTTGAGAAACCGCGACTCAAGGGCATCTAAGCCGTCAAAATCACCCGGGGATCGCACCCGGCCTGAGCCACACCAACCCTTAACAT
>WSFP011467306.1:0-18200 GCA_009831015.1 Picea engelmannii
TGCTTGATTTTGACCATTTTCTCTTGTTTCTCTGAGAAAATTTGGCCCAAGTACTAATATTTCTACTGGGTTGTCCCAACTAACTAGTGTATTGCACTTTCTACCATATAAAGCTTCAAATGGACTCGTCTTTATTGAATCTTGATATCAATTATTGTAGGCAAATTCAACTAAATGTAGGTAATCCTCCCACTTGGATAGCTTATCCATTGCATACATTATTAACATGTATTCAATCACTTGATTAAATCTCTTTGTTTTCCCATTTATTTGTGTATGATAGGTTGACTAAATTTCAAATTTCTAGCAAAAACCTTGAATAATTCCTTCCAAAAATTTGAAGTAAAGTTTGGATCTTTATATGAGACAACTGCATTAGGTATTCCATGTAACATAAAAATATCTTTGATATATATTTATGCTACATTTTTTGTCTTATGATTCAATTTAACTAGAACAAAGTGAACATCCTTTGTTAATTTGTCCACCACAACCATTATGGAATCATATTTCCTTGTTGACTTGGGAAATTTAGTGATAAAATCAATGGTTAACACTTCCCATTTCCACTCTAGAATTTACAATGGTTGTAGAAAACTTGTTGGATGTATATGTTTATCATTTACTCTTTGACATTCCATACACCTAGCTATATAATAAACAACATCATTTTTCATTATTGGCCTATAGTATTGACTTCTCACTGTTGCAATTGTCTTCCAGTATCCAGAATGTCCAACATATTGAACATTATGCATTTCTTTTATACAATATATCGTAGAAGGAGGAGGTATTTCTTTGTTCCTTGAAGGACTTCTCTTGCACTAAGAGCTTAGACATCGAGATAAAGGGATGGAGCAACAAGGACAACCGAAGGAAAAGAGGTAAGTCGTCTATTTTTCTATTCTCATTCTGATTATTGACATATAGAGTAGATCTATGGGGGAAGTAGAAAACCATTTGCATCTTTCTATATTGGATCAAAGGAGTCTTGATCCAAGGGGGTTTTCACCTATCCACAGGGGAAATTTTTCTACAATAGGGAGCATTAAAAACACAAGTAAATCCATCTAAAGAAATATGAACTCATGTACATCGTACAATATGTGTGGAAAGATAAGCTCAATGGGTGCTATGAACATTTAATTCCACTAATTAGAAAATCTAATGAATAATGCTCACATTAGTAAGTGCATGCAAGTTAAGCAGGTAAATATGAAAACTTAAATTAATGCATATAACAACAAAAAAAAATCCGCTAAACCATGAGTAAATCCATATTATAGACAAAATCAATCACATAATAGACATAGCAATTTTACCCTAGAAACCCAAATGGGAAAACCAACTTCAAATGGTGGCTTAGTTCTCATTTCAACAATCTTTGGGTACAATGCATCTCATGGCTCCCCTATGTGTATTCCTCTCTTATACAACAAAAAATACCATTGAGGGTGAAAGTAAGGGAAGAAATAGGGAGAACTAGGGTAATGGGAAGGAAAACATGATGACCTAACATTTCCCATTCCTCAGCCTATTCTCTCATATTTTATTTTTCGTTTTCATTTATTCTCTTTTTTTTTTTCTCCTTTGCCATATTCCACTTTATATTTCCTTGTCTTTTATAGAGTTTACTAACCTTCATTGATTTCCAAATTAACTTGTAGGTACTGAGTCTTACAACCATTCATTAGTTTGGATCCATTTCAAATCAATAAATCGACAAGTAGGAAGTTGTTATACTTAGAAATTTAAACCTTTAAACCTTTTTACTTAACTACAACTTGTTATCCTTAACCAATTGTGAGTTCTCTAGTTCATAATTCCCTATCCTAACCCCTTAAAATTATATGAGTCGAGTATTTTAATTATCATTCAAGTTACTCAATCCACTAGTCAATATCATTAAGTGATCTTTCCACTTGAGAAAGACACTTGTTCACTATCATTACATAAATTTTCCTAGGATTTATTACATTTCCTTAGTTCCCCTAACACTTCAATGCTGGCCATTATGTATTCAACTTAAGAGAATCATCTGAGATTTAATTAACTGCTATAATCCTAACAATTCCATATTGTCATTATTCAAACTAAGCACCTTGCTCAATTATCACCAATATTTAATTGGTTAGGAGAATAGTACCTTTATGCTAGGGTGTTCCCGCTTTTCACTTGCATAATTTTCACAATTTATGACTTGTCTTCTTCGTTCCCATCCTAAATATACTTGTGGGTTTATTACCTATTTAATATAATGTCACCATAACTTCTAAAATTCCTTAAAATGGCCTACATAAACACCCCAGTCATTTAACTCAAATTGGTTAATTGACAATCGTTGCTTCTGATAGGCATTATCCTTATTTAGACCTTATAGTGATTTTTATCATGTTTCCAATTCGAGAATACTTCTGTAGTGATTCAACAACAATTGGCTAAAGGGTTACGCTTTCAAGGGATACCTCTAGAGTGCTAATTCATTTCATCATGATTATGACAAATCCAAAATTTTCCATCATGTTGTAAAATAGGCTATTACTCCTTGTTGATTTCTTATATTGGTTTTACTACAAACTACAATCTCATCTGTCATTTGTAAAACTTTCACTTGACTCACCTTGCAATCCATCATCTTTGTGAAGTATCTATCTATTAATGTTTTTTTGTCCATCTCGTCCTTCTATATTGGTTATGGTTACAAGGACTGCCTTAACTTATCGTCATTAGAAAATTTGCAAGTTTGTCATTTACCTTTCCTCCATAGGGTAACTTCATAGAATGCTTAATAAGTCGAATATATACCACTAAAACAGGGATCAAATCCTTGTCTCTCTATACTTATATTTCCATCTTCTCATTCTAACAATAGGTTAACTATCCTTTTAGGTGTACTTGCATGCCATCTTAAGGTATATACACATTGGTTAACATTTTGACTTCATTTGATGTGTACTATTGGGGAATTGTATTATTATTCTCTCAAATTGACCAATTATATTTTCCCCACATATCGCTTGAATAACTAGTGTCTTATTTACTTCCTCAAGTTACTTGCATATTATGTTATTGTATAGTACTTCATATATGATGGCCTCTTCTTAATGTCCATAGCCAGTCCTCTAAGTCTATACTATTAGGCTTAAGGGAAATACTTAAGAGACATATTGATTCTTCTCATATATCTTAAGTCCATATTATGAGTTTTGTGATTTCCTAGTCTAGAGATTAAGTCTCATGGTATAGGTTTTAGGTATTAACCATGCATATTACAATCAAATACACATATTAATAATAATCAATGCATATTAATAATCGACCATGCATATGTATATGCATAATATAATTAATTTCCTACTACTAGTATGAAAATAAAGAAGAGGGAAGAACAAGAAGAGAAGATGCATCATATGGATATCCAGGGACACAATTTCAAAATCTTCCTTCCTCATGCGTCATTATTCTAATGCACTCCACCTAGGGTTTTCATACTTTCCTATGTTGACTTAGGTTTTCATACTTTCCTCGATGCCTCTTGTAGCTCATCGAATTGTGATCGAATGACAGGTAATATGAATATTGGAAAGCTTTGCTTAATATATTATAAAGATAAACTCCAGTCTCCAAAAAAACTAATCAGATCCCAAAATATACTATATCCCTGGGATGGCTCTACAAATGCTCTAGGAGACCAGGGGTGTGTGATCTTGCACTCTAGACAATATGACAAGATATCCCGAGGGATTTATTTCCCCTAACATTAATAGTGCATGCAAATGATAAAATAAGTAGATGCAACTTGAAATAAATATTCAAAAATGCAACAATTGCATGATTTTATTGCTTTAATTATCTTTAAAAAAGCATCTTAATCACACTAGTTAACTCCTAGTGAGCATAGAATATAAACATTAGTTAGCATATTGATCACACTAATTAATATATAAATAAACATTAGTGCATATTAATCACACTAGTTAACATAGAAATAAATAGTAGTGCATATAGAAGAAATCCAGGTCAAGGTGGCACTATTTGTTTTGAGTTAATCAATTTGTTTTATTACCATTCTCCCCCTCTTCGAGAGGTGACGTCCTCATAATGAAGTTGATTAAATAACCATTTATTATGAATTAACCACTTATAGCTCAACAATTACTATGAATCTAATTCATATCAAAAGTAAATTACCATTTCCACATTCCACCATTACATTTATTTCCTCTTAATTAAGTAAACTCATAATAAATAAATAAATAATTACCTATAACTTTGATGTACTTATATTATTACTATTAAAAAACGAAATGACAAAATTGAATATAACCCATTATTAATGAGAATACATTCCAATATGTATCAAAACAAACACTCTCTAGAAGGTTTACATTTTGCAACAAGAAGTTACAACATACCAAGCCAAAAAAATAATGTATTACTACAATTATGAGCGAGCAAAATCAATTTTTGACACATACCCATTCATGGATGATGGAAAATCCTAGCACCCATCTAATAGAGTCTAATTACTTTAATCTTTATTGTTTTTTTATCAAAGGTTTTCAAATGAAATTAAAATGAAAACTTCCAATCTAGTGCACGAAACTCATGGATGTAAGAAGAAAATAAGCTTTTCAATATGCACATGATGAAACACATAATTGGATTTTCAAGGCAAGTGAGACCTGGAAGCTCACAAATTTTCATTTGAAATTTGTAGAAAAACAAAAATGAAGTTTTAGTAGGGTACACGAATCCAACCTATGAGCTTAAATTGCAGTGGAAACCTAGACGATTATTTAGAAATTAAACCGTTGAGTTGAACTTTCTAGAAAAACCAAAGCTATACTAAAAAGAAGATGAGGATTGCAACAAAAAGACCATAGCACTTCCTGTCAAAACTTAAATTCCAGCTAAATCATCCGCAAGATTCCACATTTCAAGCTATTTAACTCAAAATTAAATAGCTTTAGTTAAAAATTAAAGTCAAACAAGGAAGGTTGTTTCATAGACACAAGTTTTCATGCATAATTTGCGTACATTTCTTTATCTGTAATGGCGGATTCTAGACATTTTGGTTCTCAATTGGTGGATTATAGATTTTGTAATTGGTATTATTCCGACTTGTAGCTAAAGTAAATCCAAACTTGAGTTGATTAGTCTTCAATTGCTTAGAATTGCCTATGTGATTTTCCTTCATAGGCATCTGCACAACTCAGATTCTCTTTCTTTCTATCTGATTCTAAGAATGGATCGTCCATTCTCTCGATATTTTAAGTCATGCGGACCATAAAATCTAGTTCTCACTTCTTAAAAGAGTATTTTGATGATTCACATGTACATAGGAGGTAGGGTATGTATACTTGCATAGACTTTAACAATCAAATCGTTGTGCGAAGGGGATCCCTTATCCCACAAACAAGAGGGTCTCATACACCAATTTGGTGTTTGGCTTGACCGTGAACTTAAACGATGATGATGATGATGATGATGATGATGATGATGATGATTATCATGTCCCCACAATGTGCCTTATGATCGCACGCCTCTCGAGGGCATGTGACACCACGACGTTTCTCACTTGGTTGCTTGGCAACACCAAGGATACTTCGTCTAGACTATGCCTCTTCACCTAGAGCATACCCATATTACGTTTTAGGCTATCGGTGAGTCACACTCCTACTCTAGTGCAACTCTTGTATACTTAGACAATTGTCAATTGCTTTAACACTTAGTCATATTTAAGCGTACATCCACGAACATGAGAAGCCAAGAGAACAACAACGAAACAAGCAAGAGAAACATAGATATAGTGCGAGCGGCACAAACCATGCCTAACACCCGGTTAAGTCTTTGTTATTGCAAAAACGTTAAAATATGAGCACTACCGATGAATTGGCTTACAACTTCGACAGAGTCACACGACTCACCTCACCTCACCAAGACACTCATACACAGATTCCTCACCAAGACTCTCTTTGTTGCAACCTCATGCGGTGCACCTTAGACGTGCCCTCAACCACAAGCGTGTTGTCTCTTTGTTTCCGCAGACTTCATAGATTTTGGTTATGCCTCACACAAGCCTTTGATAAAACTATGTTTCCAATCTTCCCCAAAATCGGCCCAAGAGAATCTCTCCCAACTCTGTCTACCAAATCCTCCTCAAATCAGCACAAGTCCTCCCAAGTGGAACGACTTGGCTCCTTGAGGGAGTTGTCCCTCTTAGTCTACCTCAAAACCCGAAAGTGCTTCTTTCTCTCCTTCCAAGTTATGCCAAGCCGCCTTCCTTGGTTATGTGCCCTTGCTCTTATGGACTCTAAGAGTCGTTTATGTGAAATGCCATGTCTCGTGGGTGTGTCACACCCCTTCGTGAATCGTCACACTCAACCAACCGTTGCACCCCTCCCCGGTGCCCCCATCTAGCCTGCATGCCCCTCAACCGACATGCCTCTTGGGTCGATGTGCCCCATCCATCTAACCAACTTGTCGTCTTGGGTACACACGCCCCTTAAGTGAGTCGAACCGACTCTCCTAAGTGCACCCCCTATACCTTAGTCGATTTTCCTTCGTTGGTGGAGCGCCCAAGTCTTGTCCTCAACTCTTCATCAAATCATTCGTCATTTGACTTGTGTCGCAAGGCACCTTGGGTGGAGTCATTCCTTGGCACGTCGTGCACCAAAGGAACCCCAATTGTCCTTTATATGAAGACATGCGTCCCCTCATTTGCACCAAGTGTCTTGCCTGCTTGATTTCCTCCGTTTCAGTCTGAGGTGGAACTGTGCACGTCCCCTCATTTGCACCAAGTGTCTCGCCTGCTCGATTTCCTCCGTTTCGATCTGAAGTGAAAGTGTGCACGCCCGAGCTTGATGTCATAGGCCTTACACATATAATAAAGAGATCTCTATGCTTATTTTTTTCAAATCATAAAAAAATTAAACTAATATATAAGATAAAATAAACAAATTTAAACAAATGTGCAATGTCACTTGGTCATGTGCAATAACCGAGTTAAAATAGAAAAATAGGGAGGACACAAATAACAACCCTAATTTATAGAATACATCCGTAATCTGTATAAAAAGATTTCAAATGCCAAATTCATTTTACGTGGGGCGGTTTGGCATTAAGTTTATCTTCATTTAAGTCACAAGTTCGAATCCCGCAGACTCTGGAACCCAGTAACGCTGACATTAATACCGTGATCGACCCACCGACCTCCATATCGCCGACGATAAATAAATAATAACGATGCTGTGAACGAATCGGTGTTCTGAGTTGTTCCTTTAAACCAATGCGGTCATTCCATATTGTCATTTGCGGAGAGGACTTCTTGGTAAGCTTTTATGAAGGACCACCCTGTAGATTCAAGACATCACACAGAAATCATTCAAATTTTGTGGATTCTGTAAGGTTCACTTCAGATGGAAGCAACTTTATTACTATTGGTTTTGATAGAAATGGAGTTTTTTCATGGCATGATGGGTGAAAAGGTGGGCCTTGTGTACACATTATATTTTTTTAATTTTTTTTATCGGAATTAGGTGAAACAGATCTTGGTGAAATAATCATTTTTTGTTATTTAAATTGTATTTTTGAGTATATAAATAGATTCAGTACCCTGAAAAACTATTAGATACTCTAATTATACAGATTAATCACTACTTTTTTCATAGGAATTAGGTGAAACAGATCTTGGTGAAATAACCATTTTTTGTTATTTAAATTGTATTTTTGAGCGCATAAATAGATTCAGCACCCTGAAAAACTATTAGACCCTCTAATTATACAGATTCAATCACTCAAATTTGGAGTTCACTCAATTTTTTTAGTTGAATTTCAGTAAAAAATATTGAAAAATATGTCTGTAAAAACTCCAAAAAATAAAACATTTAAACTATGCTGAAAAGATGAGGTATGGTTCCTAATGGATATTGTATGATGATGATGAGTTAGTTGACAATCTGTATGCTACAGCTGCAATATGGAGTTTGGCCCCACAACTAATGGGCTTGGATTTATGAATTACTCTCAACTTGGGCCCATGGTTACTGCCTACAGCAGCAGGGGGCATTGGCTGTAAGTTCTGTGGAATGCTTCCGATAGGCTCAGATCATACTTTTCATGGAAATATAAGATTGGTAGTGTTGTAATGATGTCCGAGTCACTCCCAACCTGAGATTGAGATTGTTTAGCATGGGTTATTTATGAATGCAGTTCACTAGCCCCTCAAATCCGTTTGTGATGTGTAGGTGCAATGAGAGCAGGTTCCCAGCCTCCTTGTTATAGGCTATTGTCCTATTGATTAGCATGGGGTACAATGCCCAATCTTGCATGGGGTTATTGATGATGAGTGCCTGTTGTTTTTCTTCCCTTCCCATATGCTTATATTGTTTGGTTTATGCTTCCAAGCTTTCAGATGGTCGGTTTTCCTGTAAAGCAGAGCACCCAGTCATGACTGGAACAGAGCGGAGCTTCAGCCCGAAACTTGACTTCTCTCTTTTGAGCCTTCCGAGTCAACATTTCCAATATCTAAACCCACTTTCTACTATTAATTTGCATTTTTAGAATGTTGGCCAACTAAAGAGTGGGCCTTTGAAAACAGTTGAAATTCAATTGACCCAGGCTCAAAGGACTAACAATGTGGACTGGATAGGCCATTAAAATGTAGATGTAATGAGGTTGGTGCATTTTATTCTATATGCATGCATTGAATGCCTTTCAAGTGATAATTCTAATCATGATGATTTCATTTTATTTTTTTTCAAAAGCTTCTTTGTTTATTTTTGGTATGTTGAAAAACATTTATTGAGTTTAAAAATGTTTTTTTTTCAAAAGCCATGGTAATCCTCTTTCTCTTTGTTTATTTTTGGTATGTTGAAAAACATTTCTTGAGCTTAAAAATACTAATATTAGGTACATGTTAATAAATAGAGCACAAGTAAGACAAGACAAGAACTGAAAGTTTATGCCCTTTTTTTTGTACTTTGTATTGATTTCATGATATAAATTTATAGTATATGGAATTGACTATTTTTAGATTTAGATCTCATTGACACTTCGAGAATGGATCATGACACACTTCATCAATAGATAATGATTACAACTCATAAGTAAGTGGTATCGTACTTTGTGATTGTCTAGGGACTCATAGTTTAACAATACCTACAAAATCACAGTCTCTCACTATATTAGTTGGAAAAAACAAAAAGTCATACCCATGTAGTGCATTTTTCTCAATATTACCAAGTGATTGAATTTTTGAAAGTACAGGAAGGGGAAATTGTGTCAAATACCCTTTTATGTTGATGAAAGTTCTTTCTTTTGTGTTTTTACAATTTATATCAATTTCATAGATTGGACGTGATAATAGTTTTTTAACCAAGGAATGATAATAATAATGGAGACTTTTATCAACAGTGTCGATATTTACATGAATGGTGAGTTTTGTTTAATACATTTTAAGTATGAATGAGTTATGCTTCATCATAATAGTGAGCATGAGTAGTTACCATTGTGTTTTTATCTAGTTATATGTCTAGATATTTCCTTTCAATTAAATTCTACCTTATATGTATTAGATGGTTTATAATCATTAATTGATGCCAAATCCACTCATGGTTGTAAATTTAAGTTGGTCATGGAGCATAAATTTTTGAAATGGGTGTTTGATAACCAAGGGAAGTAAATTTGATAATATCATAATTTTTTACCCTTCTATCAATTCATAATCATGCGAAAAACATGATTTCAAACACCTTATATTAATCTCACTATCCAACCATCGAGTGCATTGGACTCCATTTGACATAAAATGGTCGTCCTCAATTCCCAATCATCCTAGTTTGCATTTGTGTGGAAAATTTTTAATAAGTCCAATGTGGGGTGCTCCCATCTCAACTTTAGAATTCATGGACCTCACATGCACTTGATCCTTTGAGTTCCATAGTGGCATTACCACCATGAACCCAAGTTTCTTTAATGATAACAAAAGCACCTTAAAAAGTGTTTAGGCCATGCATTCAAGCCCCTTCAATAACAATATGTATGCTATGCACCCTAGCTAAATGCAACCCAACTTACTCCATGGACTCACAATGTACCTTAGTAGCCTCCATGATAAGAGATTTGACATGCATAAACTCAAGGTTCAATATTTGGAAAAGAGATAATAACAATGATTGAAAATTCTCCCAAAAGTGCAAAAGTGAAGTGGGAGATGCCAATGTTGGATCATAAAAAAAAGAAAAGTGCAAACCTTTAAGAATAAAAGAACATGACTCCCACAAGGCTTGTGTTTCCTACATGTCTGTGAATGGAAATATCCATCTCCTCCTCTACCTTGAATTGTATTTTGAGTTCTATTTCAATTTCAATGTTGGTGTTGGATTTTGAATTGAATATTCATTATATCGATAAACATGAACAAGTGTTCAAGCAGTATCTTGATTGGTATCTTGATTACGATGAGTTTCTTTAAGCAAAGTAGCCACCCCTTCCCATACTAATCTGCCATTACATTATATACATCGATCTATTCATACCTTCATCCAATCAAGATTGTTTGCGATGTATAAATGTAGTGCATCCCACTCTCGACCAATTGTATGAAAAAATAAATTACTAATTAGAATAAAGATTAATAATTGATCATGGAAGCTACATAAAACTTAAATAAGTACAGTATATAAATAAATAAATATTAATGCAAAGTATTATATATCTCTACCATCTAATTACCTTTCACTTTTCTCATTCTACCTTTCCCAACTGAGACCTCCCCTTCAAATTTGGTAATGGAATTGACATCCCAAATCTGAGGCACCTTCATGATTTTTGCAACTAATTTAGGAAGATACTGACTAATATACAACAAAGATTGATATATCATATAGCCCTCCACCATAGAGCCCTTAGCACGTTCTCTTTGTCTAACGAAAGCCTTCAATGACTTC
Source organism: Picea engelmannii (assembly GCA_009831015.1). Taxonomy (NCBI): domain Eukaryota; kingdom Viridiplantae; phylum Streptophyta; class Pinopsida; order Pinales; family Pinaceae; genus Picea; species Picea engelmannii. The sequence continues at coordinate 10,953 of WSFP011467306.1, forward strand.
AAGTGCCTCTCCACCATCCACATTGGCCTTGTGTGTACAATTCCACACATTTCAATCTCCTCAAATTGGTGTATGAGGTAGTGTTCTTGTGCATTGAAGAATGTTGGAGGTAGATACTTTTGCATTTCTCACATTAGCCGAGGAATTTCTCTCCTCCAATATTTTATATCTTCTTTATGGATTTCTTTAGATGACAACTACCTACACATGATATAACAATCAAATCATGGGTTTCAACAACAATGTATATACATTGAAAGTAAAACAAATGTCGACAAGTTGAGCAACAAATATTTTGCATACGAATCATTAATATTTACCTCATGTAGTTTCCAAGATCATATATAACTTGTTTTACATTGTTGGAAAAGCTATCAGGGAGAGATAGAGGTAGAACATATTGTAACAACAAAGGGATCATTAATTTTTTTGAAAATAAAACCAAATTATAATACTAAAAAGCCGTATATTTACCAATATAGGAATATACCAAAATAATTACCTTAATGAAGGTATGCCAATACTCATGAGTTTTCACACCACCAAATTCACCTTTCTTCGTTAAGATATTCTTTATGTTTGAGGCAAATCCCATCGGAAATTTAATTTTCTGAATGACCTCTTTTACAACATTGATTTCCTGCTCTGTAAATAACCATGGAATGCTATTTCGGTTTCCATTGTTATTTGAATAAATTGCATTTTGCAGTGCATCATTGACTTCTTGAATATTAGTACAAATTTTGACAATTTTTTCTTTGTCACTCCTTCCATCTAGGATTCTCAGCAACGTTTCTATTACATTATTCCCAATATGCATTGTATCAAACAAATGAGTTATTTGTAGATGCTCATAGTAGGGAAACATATTGAATTGTATAGGGTAAATTTCCATTCATTGTGCAAGTCCATTAATTCCTTAACGACATTTATGAAAAATAATAAATGAGATTACAACAATAATTGTTAGATACAATAAACAAAATTCAATTCAAATTAAAATTGTATAACATTAATATATATGACACATAGACTAAATGCTTACCTTGACAATTTTTATTATATTCCAACTTCCATAGGTGAGGTGTCATTCTTTGTGATTTTATTCCAGTCTCTTCTTTCAAATAGAAAAGATGTTTTCCTGTAGTTCGATACCTATGGTTCTTAGGGAGGAAGTTCCTATACTCATCAAATACCTCCTTTATTATACTTCTTGAATGATGTGATTTCATCCTAGGACTACAAAATGGACATGCAAATTCACCCTTTGTTTGAATACCTGCAAGATATGGATTAATGTCAGTTTTATTTATATAACAAGGAACTAATATTTAAGAATCATGCATCATATTTTCATAAAATTATATACTATTAAAGTGCAACATTATGTTACATACCATAAAAATGTGTTATCCTTGGGGCATCATGAATTGTCCATGTAAGTACCCATGGAATGGAAATTGTTTTTTCCCTATTGGTCTAGAGATGACATACATAGTGATGTCAACCCATAACATTAGTATCTTGTCAACAAGAGGATCAATATATACATTCATATCTTTCACTTGGTACTTACCTAATTGGGTAAAAGTACACATAATTACTACCTTGTATTTATATAAGTAATTATGCAACGAATAAGACAAACGAAATTCAATGTTCAAACCAATTTTGTAAACAAAAACCTCGAACAATCATTGCCAACATTGTGTGCTCCCTCTTTATTGACATCCAAGGAGGAAGGTTATTGTTTATAAAAAAAAATAGGCCACACCGAGTAAATAGACCCGAGCTCACCAAATGTATTCACATCGTCAACTGCCAATGAAAGCCTAACATTACGAGGTTCTTCTTTAAAAATTGTCCATCTTTATTCAATGTTCCTAAATGCAGAACCATCTACAGGCATTCGAAGAACACCATCTTCACTTATGTTTCGTGCATGGTAATCCATAAATTGTGCAATGCTTTGGCACCTGAATAATCACTACAAATGTGGAATTATAGGAATATGACACAGAACCTTGTGAGGCACCTTTTTTGTTACTTGATTGGTTCGATATCTACTAAATTGACACTGCGGCCATTTCATTTCTAATGCATATTGCCCATAATATATAATATGATCATTCAGACATGCAATAATAACTTGATACTCAATTATAATATCTTTCATAATGGCACACAACTCTATGTATGTGCGAGGTTAATTATTTGACGGTGGTAAGAAAAATTCACCTAACAATCTACAACATAAAAAAATAACTAGTTAATGTAAATAATAGTAATAAAAAATATTGCATCCTTAATTTACACATTAATTGACACTAAAAATAGATAAAAATAAAGTCGACCTTTATATATAATATGTGAAGAATTATATTACGTACCTTAGGATCTGTGTGAGACAAGTGTTTGACAATCCATTCAATACGTTCAAGTTCACCAACAACATTATAGAAAATAAAATATTTGTTCTTGAGATTTCATAAAGGGGTTGTTCTTCCTTCTCAAGCAAAGGTACATCATGAATATCATCAAAGTTTTCCTCATTGATAGGAGCAAATATGTCTTGGATTAATATATTTTTCCCATCATCCGGCTCAAAAATATTATTGGTGCCATATTCTTCCATATGGTTGATTTGATCTTCAATATCCATACCATCTTCCACATATTGCACAATAGTATTTATACTACTACTTGGCAGATATTTATCCTGCAACAGACACCTATGAGGATTTATCTTTACAATTACAAACAATCAATAACATTATTATATATAAAAAATATTAAAACGAAAGAAAATTTTATAAATACAATCAATACAAAGACATATATAATTAATAAATTAACATGGGACGATATGTATTCCCCCCTTCACAATGCCCATACCTCCAACAATGTCTTTCAATTGTTTTCCTTACAAGTCTTCTTCTTTTCAATCCCCTGCGTTGATTGCAAGGGCAATAACATTTCCCATCGTCGGCATGTGCCTCCAATATAGCCCTTAACCTAGCAATTGTCTTTTAACTCTCTTTAGGTGTTGGCATTGGGATTTCCTATATTTAAAAAAAAATTCTATTGAAGCAATATAAGTACAATATACGAATACATTCTTATGGTACAAATGTCATCGAATTATATCGACCCCATATGTACTAGAGAATTATTTTGTTTTTCGTCATAGATCTATTAAAGGTTTATAACAATAGTCAACAATTAATCAACGAATCAAAACCATACATTTTTACCACATAAGTTCCAAAGCTTGACGATAAGCAAGTAATAAAATCAAACAATAAAAAAGAACTAGACCAAGATAAATTGTATAGTAAGGGATTGAGTAGACATGTTTATACATATTTCCTAGGTAACAATTTGTGTCCCTAAATGAAAGAGGGTCTAAGGGTTAGGAATCCAATCTAGGTATTTAAAAAATAAACAAAGTAATATTAAAAATTTGTAACCTTCAAAGTACAAAATCCGATCTATGTAGATCAAGAAATGGATTTGAGGCAAGTAACACATAGAAAAAAGACTAATAAATCATGCAATCAACAATGAGCATAAAAAGCCTTTATAACCATCGCACCTACAAAAAAAATAGTCGAAAACACTCACCATCGTCGATCTTCCGATGAATGTTGTGTTGATATTATCGTAGTTGTGGGAGGTATTAATATCAATGTGTAACCTTTGACTAGAATAGAATATTATGAAATCCATAGAAATCATAAACATATGTGTAAAAACCCTAGAAGACAAGTCAGCTCAGTAAAATAATTAATATTAAAGTATTAGCTTCTAGAAGGACAAGTCGGCCCAGACAGGTGATAAGAACCACTATAAATAGGAGTATCTTGAGCTCATTTGTACACACTCACTTCACTCACTCTCTTAGTAAAGTATAACAGAAGTTTGGAGTTGCAGTTGCAAGAAAGGAAGGTGCATCTTCTGGGGTGATTCTTGGTCTCTCTCTCTAGTGCTATTTATCCTAAGATATGCACCCTACCTTCTAGTATCTCTTGATGGTATTCTTTGTGACATCTTGGAGTATATTGGTTAATTTTTTGAAGGTTCAAATTTGGGGAAGAAGTGCAACTGCAACTGCTGCAGTTGAGTATTGTTCTTGTTCTGTGGTTGTGGAGACTCTCTCTCTCTCTCTTGTGTGCCACCCTTGGAAAAGGTGTGATCTCCTTGTCTTATGTTGTTTCTATAGTTGGATGGTGCTTTCTGGTTCCATGTTGTGCTACTACTGCAGCTAGGGTTTATATGTTGGCTCTAGTGTGGATTTCTGGAATCATTCTATCTAGCAAAGGTTAAGGTGCTCACGGGTGGCTGCGTGCCTATGGTTGGGTGACAATAATGATATTGTCTATGGTTTAAATGAGCACATTGAATATTTTAAAATTTTATGGGCCCACACTACCTTTAGAATAGTCTAACCACTGGAAGTAAGACTGACATTTCTTTGTCAAGCTCGTTATAGCACTAGTTGTAGTTGCAACTAGGGTTTCTGAGCTTGCAGTGACAACAAACCCTAACCTAAATTATTGGGCACTTTCAATGAAGCGTTGGACCTCATTTTTGGGTATTCTAGTGCACCCTATCCTAACACACCCTCTGGTGCCCTCAGCCAGTAAAAACATCAAGTTTGACTTCTTGGTCAAAGTCAAAATGAAAGGTTGACTAGTCAAAGTCAAAGGTTGACTTTTGGTTGAAATTGTTTTTGTGGTCAAAGTTGAATTTCATGGTTTCTAGCTTGTTCTAATAATTCAACCTTTTTTATTCAGTTTATAACCTTTTCTTGTCAAGATGGTGTCTACTTTCATATTAGAAGACAAGTTGAATGATGCTACAAATTTTAAAGGTATGCACTTGTATATGTTTTTCAAATTATATCATCCAACAAAGTATGAGTGTGTTTGCAGGGGATGTACAAGAGACCTTGTCCAAGCAATGATCTTAGATTCAATACATTCAGAGGAATAAGCACACCCTCCCTAACAATTGAGGCTCTAAGTTGTAGGTTTGATTGATCAAATTGTTAAGTTTCAATTTGCACATATCAAGTTTGATAGTTGCTACAATACAAGTAAACACTATAGTTGTGACAACAATATTTGAAAGGTTCTATTACTGCTAGGTATACTTGATTGCATGTAAGTACTATTGATAGAGATGCTTATTGCACTTGTTTGCAAAATGAACTAACATCGCCTCTAGGAGATATTTCTTTTTTTTTCTCTTGGGCAAGTCACCTTGGTAATTCTATGATGAATACCATCCTTGTTACCATAGATATGTTCTTATGAAAATGATATTGGAAATACTTTTTCTCTTGTTGTTCTTGTTATGGGTAGGTCAAAGGCGATAGCTCTTAGAGGGAGCTATAATGATAGTTGCAAAAATGGAGCAAATGACTCCATCAAGTGGTGAGGCAGGTGATCTCACCACCTACCAATTATAAAGGAAGCGTGTAAATAAAAAGGAGTTTTGGACATCGTTCGCTCAAATGCGTGTGGACCAATGTCAACCTCCTCACTAAGTGGAGAGGTCGGGATTAAGAGGGAGCTCACTAATTCGTACAATCCTCAACAAAATGGTGTGGTATAAAGAAAGAATTGATCCATTGAAGAATATGTTAATGCAATGATGAATGACCAGAATCTATCCATGTTTCTTTGGGGAGAAGTAACTATGACAGTTGTATATGTTCAGAATTGAAGTCCTCATCGTATATTGAATAACATGACTCTAGAAGAAGCTTTTTCTGGAAAGAAGCCAAGTGTTGAACACCTGAGGATTTTTTTTTGTCCTGTCTATATTCATGTTCCCGAGGACAAAAGAAAGAAGTTGGAGCCTTTAGGAAAGAAGGGAATATTTGTTGGATATAGTGGGTTATCAAAATCTTATATAATCTATGTTATAGGTCAACACAAGGTTGAAATCAACAAAGATGTGACTTTTGATGAAAATATTGCCTTCAGGAAATCTATAGAAGATTCCATGGATTCCAACGATGAAGAAGAACATGAAGGTCCCAAGGAAGAAACTACATTTTCTTAAGAACATCCCAATGAAGAACCAAAACAACCACTTGAACCTGTGGAACCAGTTATTGTACATGAGACCAAAAAACAACCAGCATGGCTCGAATCCACCCTACAAGAAGTAGAAATACATAAAGCTCCAAGTGGAACCTTCAAGGAAAGAAAGAGGCCCAAAATATTCTCTAGTTATGCGACACTCATGACAAGTCTTGCCAATACAGAACCTACCTCCTTTGAAGAAGCAGTCAAGAATAAAGAATGGAAGGAAGCTATGATGGAAGAATATAAATCCATCATGAAAAATGATGTATGGGAAACTGTTCTTATACCTAAAGGAAAGTTTGTATTCACTTCAAAATGGGTTTACAAGATAAAGCATGCAGTAGATGGGATTATCGATAAATATAAGGCAAGATTCATGGCTAGAGGGTTCTCCCAGCATGACGAAGAAGACTATTATGAGATGTTTCCTCCAGTTTCCAGATACACCTCTATTAGAGCCATCATATATCTTGTAACATGCATGGGTTGGATTTTACATCAAATGGATGTAAAGTTCGCTTTTCTCAATGGAGTAATTGATGAAGAAGTATACATAGAGCAACCTCAAGGTTTTGAGATACACTAGAGAGAAACCCATGTATGAATATTAAAGAAGGCCTTGTATGGACTCAGGCAAGCTCCAAGAGCTTGGTATACATGAATTGATAGTTACTTGATGAGACTTGGATTTTCCAAAAGCTATGTTGATCCAAACCCTTATTACAAGGTTGTGAATGATGCACCTGTGATCCTGCTACTATATGTTGATGATTTGTTTATGTCAGGTGAAGAGCCTCTCATTATTCAATGTAAGAGGGAGTTAGCCTTTGAATTCAATATGAAGGATTTTGGTCTCATGCATTATTATTTCGGACTAGAAGTATGCCAAAAGCATGGTTAAATATTTCTGGGGCAAGGGAAGTATGTTGTAAATATCCTTCATAAGTTTTGGATGATGGATTGCAAATCCATGGAAACTCCCATGGTGACATATATAAAGAAGCTAAGAGAATCTAATTTTGATCAAGTAGACTTGTCCCTGTACTAGCAGTTGATTGGCTCATTGATGTATTTGGTTAATACCCAACCAAACATTTTTTTGTTGTGAACACGTTGAGCCAATTCCAAGTGGAACCTAGACATGAACATT
>ML876669.1:0-10561 GCA_009831015.1 Picea engelmannii
CGAAGCATCTCAAAGGTTTATGATTGTCTTTTGTCTCTTGCCAACTACTTTTACCCTCTAGGCCTTTAGCCCCTTCTTCCCATGAGATAAGGTACAATCCCTTCTTGGGTCAGTACACTCAAAACTCCCAAAAGGTTGGGGAGATGGAGGGAATGAAGTATGGAAAGTGACAAACGTGGTAGGGAATGGACGATGACTCTTCAAGGAATCACCCAGTAGCAACCTATTCCTAAGGGTAACCGACTTACTAGGACACAATGACACCCACCAGGTTTAAACAAGGCAAAGAGCATAAATTCCAAGCAAACGTTTGTAAATCAAGAAAGATCTTTTGCAACATGCTCAAATGCTTCAAATATTATAGTGATACTTACCATGATACCTGGAATCACTACCTCATGGAGCAAGACCCACTGCCTTCTGGGACCAGGCCGGTGTGGTGGACGCATGCTGCTGGTGATGTGTAGGATGCATCAAAGAAAACAAGGGGCACTCCGGGGCTATGCTCTGTCCATCTGGCTCTCGACACTCCATGTTTACAACATGTGGGCCTCTATACATAATCTTCTTAGTTGCCCCTATGCTAGGGGGTAACAATTCCAATTGGCAGCAAGTAACCAATTGCATCAACAAGTAATACATATAAATATGGAGCTAGATAAGATAAGATACTTTTATTAATGTTGAACAAATGACCACAAAAGTAGGTCAATGGGACTGAAGAAAACAACAAGTATGAATACAATGTGGGAGTGCAAGCGCAACTCCTAGATAATGCAGAAAATAACATAAAGAAAGAAACCTATAATAGTACAACCTCAAAACACATGTATATGACTGTGACCAAAGGTACAGTGGTCCAAAATATAAGTATGTCCAATATTGAAAGTCAACAACTCAAGAGTATGTCAAGAGAGAGAGTGAGAGAGAGGTTCGATGATGACACTAATGATGTTAAGGTCTCTTCGGGTTTGATGGTTGAGGGCGATGGGGGCGAACTGGGTGCTCGCTGTTGGAGTCCTTAGGAACCATCAGGGGGGGGGGGTTTTGGCTATATGATCCTAGGGGTGATGTAGGGGCAAAGGACACTCCTACCATTCGAGTTCGAAATAAAGAAACTCCGGATAGAATTTGGTTGCTCCTCTGGATCTGGGAGGTAGTCTGTTGGATGGTGTTAGATTTTGGTATCTTGGAGGTACTTTATAAAGTGTATTTATAAAGTGACTTTATAAAGTGATTTTATAAAGCCAAGTTGAGCCTTTTAATATTTAATGGGTAAAAGTGACTGAATTTTGGGTCACTTAAGTGATTTAAGTGAACTCAATAGACGATTATGACCGTTGAGGGCAAGATCTAATCTTGATCGTCTATCTCTTTTGGAAGACCAAGGGTTAGGGTAGTTACTCATTAATGTGTGCATAAAGGCAACCATTGAGGAGAGTGGGGTGCACATTTCAAGGAGATCTTGAGGGAGACAAAGATGCACGAATTCCAAGAGACTAAGAGAGATTGAGCTGAAGAAAAAGGAGGACAACAAGAGAAGGGGTGCACTTTCCAAGAGAGAGAGAGCACACATCCCAAGACTGGTACAACATTAAATTTTGGTCTATACAACAGAAGTGTGAGGCCGTACAATACAGATTTTGAGGGCCGTACTATTGTTTTAGCTGCACCGAAATTGAGGCTGCTACAACATGGATTTCGAGGCAGCTTGTGGGCATTTACTCTTGGAGACATCTCCATACAAAAGAGTTTCCTACAACAACAAATCTGGGCACATTTATCGAAATTTTGTAGCTGCTTTGTTGATAGAACTAGGCCGTACAATCCATATAGCAATGGTACAATTTTCAAGACCGTTAGACACAACTTTCAAGGAGGATTTTTGTGTTGGGTTTGTGAGATAAGTGTTGTTTTATTCTTGCTGTAATAGACTGTTGTAATCTTTGAATATTTCTTTGTGAGCTCAATAAAGAAGGCTCTCTTGGACTGGTTTTCCCCTTGTGGGTTTTTCGAGGGGCATTGCTCAAAAATTCTAGTGTCAAATGTGTTGATTTTGTTGTTAAATTTGGTAGCATCAACAGTCATTCTCCAATGAGAGGCCATATGGGCGACCCTGAGGCTAACCAGGGAGATTTCGAGAATCAACCAGTCTTGTGAGGTATTGACAAAAGCCTGGGATGTACAACCTTTGTGAGTCAAACCAAAAGTCAGGATGAACGAGATGTTATATGATCTTGTGAGTCAAGATGCAAGTCTAATGCAAAAGTTAGGGGGAACGTACAACCTCTGTGAGCATAGATAGTCTAGTGCAAAAGTCAGGGGGAATGTACAACCTTTGTGAGCATAGACAAACCACTGCAAAAGTCGGGGGGAACGTACAACCTTTGTGAGCCTAGTCAAGCCTTGTGAGCCATGAGCAAAAGTCAAGACATCTAGCAAAAGTTAGGTTGAACATGAAATTCCTATGAGCTAGAAACAAACAATCTTCCTGATATTGCAAATGATGTAAATGTATTGATCTAGTGCGTTGGCACGTGTAACACTATCCACCATGAAGAAAGTCGAATTGCCATGTATAAGAGTCAAGTTGAATGAGTTGTTGAACACAAATTGTAAAAGGACAAGTTGTAAAAGTCGAGTTGCATAAAGTTGCATAGTTGCATGTTGCATGCATGCATATCATGTGCATGCTGAGTTAATTCGCATGCATTGCCAAGTCAAGGGTAAGTTGTAACTGAAGTCTCAAGTCTAGTTCTAAATTCGAACCAAGAGAAGTGTAAGCTCCAGCTGAAGTGTAAAGTCAAGTTATGGAAAGCATGTGTTCAAGTTTCTAATTCGAGCCCTCTCCCTTCTTCTCTCCTCTCCTCTCCTTTATAAGCAGAGGTCGACCCTCATTCTATTCATTGTGTTTTGCAGTGTGAGGGTGTAGGTGTAAAAGGCTTTGAGTGCTTGTTTACTGTGCTGATACATATCAGTTAGAAGACAACAAATATAACAGTTAGAAGGCAGCAGATATATCTGTTAGAAGACAACGAGTGTTGTCTATAGTGCTTGCATATATATCAGAGTTAGAAGGCAGCGTGTATCTCTGGTAGAAGGCAACGTGTATCTCTGTTAGAAGGCAGCAAATATACTCTGCTACAGTGCTGATATAGATCAGCAGAAAAGGCAGCAGAGTAGCACCCAGGCAGCGCATACTTCTTACACAGTGCTGGTCTATAACAGAGGGATTTTATCAGCAAGGTTTCTCAGTGTTCTATGTGTCACACAGTCAGGTCTAAGTAAAGTTTGGTATGCTCATCAAGAGCAAAATTTCATGGTGGAATATTTGTAAGTGATTATACATTATTAATGCAATAAAAGAAGATTGTTTGCTGGGTTTTTTCTCCCTGTATAGGGTTTCCCCAGGGTATATGCGTTGTGATTTTGCATGTTGGTAAATTCTTATGATTATTGCTGTTCTGGTTTATGAATGATGTTTAGCTAAGTTCAAAGTACAGTCAGAATTCAAAGAATTACTTACAGTTTACAATCAAGCTCACAATTAACATTTGTCTGCAGTTCATTTATATTTCCGCTGCTATTTTTTCAGATCTTAGTCATTCTATGTTTCTGCTCATAAAGTATAGTAGTTTACTGAAGTCTTTATTGGAGGTTGAAATCTGTGTGTTGACTAAGTGTTTGTCTGAGATATTTTCAACATGGTATCAGAGCTGGAGCTCTAAGGTTCAGCAAAAAAGAGATTTGGCACTTGATTTGCAGTGAGTGTAGAGGGGTTTTGCCTGGAAGAAGGAAGGGGAAGAGTTGAGAGTTTTAGTTGAGAATGTCATGGCTATTGGCTTGAGGTTCGAAGATAGGTTGGATGGGGCAACGAACTTTAGTCCTTGGAAGGAGAGGATAGTTTTGTTGCTAGAGGAAGCTGAGTTATGGGACATTGTGAACAGCACACAAAATAATCCCGTCATTGTTCCTACAGAAGCAACTCTTTTGGCAGCGTTCAAGAAGAAAAATGTGAAGGCCAAGAGGATTATTCTTGATGCCATCAAGGACCATGTTATTCCCCATGTTGCAGGAAAAACAAATGCCTTCGAGACGTGGGCATCTTTGACCAAGCTATACCAAAGTTCCAATGAGAACCGGAAGATAGTATTGAGAGAGAAACTGAGAAACATAAAGATGATCGAGACTGAAAAAGTGTCCTCATATCTCACCATAATCACTCAAGTTTGTGTTGAACTTGGCGCAGTTGGAGAGGTTATATCAGATGGAGAAATGGTTAGGACTGCTTTGAATGGTTTTCAGAGAAGTGGAACACCTTTTTTTAAAGGTGTTGTCTCTAGGGAGAACAGTCCCAACTAGGAGAGATTGTGGGATGACTTCATACATGAAGAGACTCTTGAAGAGGCTCTTTGTAACAGACAATCAAAGGGTGAGGAGAATGAGGAGAATGTTGCCCTCTTAGCAAATAAGAAGGACAAGAGAGCTTTGGGAGGGGAGAAGTCCTCTCATGGAAGGAAGAAGAAGAAGGACATGAGCAAGGTGAGATGCTTTGCATGTCATGAGTTGGGGCATTATGCAAGAAGGATGTCGAGGCAACAACATCAGCAAAAGTGAATGAGTTCACGGAAAAGTTTGAGAAGGAGTTTTCCTTGATGGCTTGTCTTGTAGTCATTGGTTGCGTAGGGTGTATAGGCACTCTTACATGGTTCTTGGACAGTGGGGCTTCTCGGCACATGACGGGGGTGAGGTCTATATTCCTCAGTTTTTCATAGATCGGCTTAGAAAACTATGTGGGGTGTGGGCACTGGGGTTAGCATCAGACATGTTCTAGCTATGAAGGGAGTTGGAAGTGCTAAATTTCAATTGGAGACATGAGGGTATCTGCAGTTGGCCGAGGTATTATATGTTCCCGAACTGTGGGTGAACTTGCTCTCCATGTCGACTTTTGAGATAGATGGATGTGGGATTGTGTTCTATCAAGGACTAACGTACCTATATCTAGAGGGATTCTCTTCTGATACAAGTGTGTTGCTTGGTGTTCGGTTGGAGAGATTGTACACAATGCTTGGTCAGTGTGTAGTTGGATCCAGTGGGTGGCTGGAGCCTGAGTCTGACAGTTGTGAGGCTTTAGAGAGAGGACCTTGGATCGATAGGTCTCTTGATCAGAGTTCAGTGCAGGTATCTGGAGATGCTTCGAGTTCAGAGGGAGTAGAGGCTTCTAGTGCAGAGCGAGAGGCTACAACAGCAGAGGACATGATGGGGTTGGAGACAGATCGAGGTGGAGGCTCCAGAAGTACCTCCCTCACTAAGAGGGAGTGTTAGATTTTGGTAGCTTGGAGGTACTTCTGCATTTATTGTGCCTAGGCAGGAGTCCGAGCAAATGTCTCTCTCTAGGGACTTTATAAAGTGATTTTATAAAGTCAAGTTGAGCCTTTTAATATTAAATGGGTAAAAGTGACTTTATGAATTTTGGGTCACTTAAGTGATTTAAGTGAACTCAACGGACGATTAAGTCACGACTGTTGATCTCTAGAGGGAAAGATCTAATCTTGACCGTCTATCTTTTTGGAAGACCAAGGGTTAGGGAAGTTACTCATTAATGAGTGCATAAAGGAAACCATTGAGGAGAGTGGGGTGCACATTTCAAGAAGAGCTTGAGGGAGACAGAGGCACGAATTCCAAGAGACCAAGAGAGATTGAGCCGAAGAGAAAGGAGGACAATAAGAGAAGGGGTGCACTTTCAAAGAGGGAGAGAGAGCATGCATCCCAAGACTGGTACAACATTAAATGCTAGTCTGTACAACAAAAGTGTGAGGTCGTACAATACGGATTTAGAGGGTTGTACTACTATTTTTGGCTGCACAGAAATTGAAGTTGCTACAACACAGATTTCAAGGCAGCGTGTGGGTATTTATTGTTGGAGACAAGTTCGTACAGAAGAGTGTCGTACAACAACAAATATGAGCACATTTATCGAGGTTCAATAGTTGTTTTGCTGACAGAACTAGGCTGTACAGTCCCTACAACAGTGGCACAATTTTCAAGACAGTGAGACACAAATTTCAAGGAGGATTTTTGTGCTGGGTTTGTGAGATAAGTGTTGTTGTAATCTTTGAATATTTCTCTGTGAGCTCAATAAAGAAGACTCTTTTGGACTGGCTTTCCCCTTGTGGATTTTTCCAGAGGCATTGCCCATAAATTCTAGTGTAAAATGTGTTGATTTTGTTTGTTGTTCATTTATATTTTTGTTGCTATATTTTCAGATCTTAGTCATTCTGTGTTTTTGCTCATAAAGTACAATAGTTTACTAAAAGTCTTTATTGGAGGTTGAAATCTATGTGTTGACTAAGTGTTTGCCTGGGATATTTTCAATAGACGGGAGGTGCCCTGCTCTGGATATGTCTAGAGTTGATCCCTCTAACTCTCTGAGGATGTATGAACTGATGTACAGTTTGACTCCTTCGAACCAACCTCGATGATATTTGTCAGTCTCCCAGAGGAGGAGGCCGAGGAGAGACATGAGGTCTCACCAATCTACTGTCTGGTGCACTCTGGGACTCTGCCCGCGGCTTGTTATTTTGATCTGATGGATCAACATGAAAATAAGAGGTGATCTTCCTAGTCATCCCAAGGTGGGGTATGGCATGCAGGAAATGAGATCTATGGCTGAAAATCTCCCTGATTAAGAGGGCTAGGCATCTTTTGTCTTGGTACCGGAAGAAAGTAGAGAGGGAGCCCCCCGAGTCCCTATAGAGGTGGTGATAGCGTCCTTTCATCTCATAGTATAGAGGGCACCTAAAAATGAGTTGCATCCCTGTCTCTGGCTCCTATAGGTGGCACATCTAGTGGATCCTATCAGACCGTGGTATATGGTGGTATCAAATGGATCTATGTAGAAGAATGTGTGGATTTGTGTAGAAGAATGTGGGTAGACAAAACTCCATTGGCAGCAACAAAGGTTGAGGCTCCTGTGAAATGAGTATGTACCATATCAGTGATTGAGTAAATTTCCTTGGAAGTATTCTTAGGAATCAGTTTAATAAGCCCCTGATTGAGAAATTCGGAAAGATTCCCCTCTTTAAAAGTTTCTTCAGTCGTTATGAACAAATCATTTCCAACTGTATCCCATAGAGCTTTATAAAATTTACATTGGAGACCATCTAATCTGTGTGACTTGTCATTCTTCATTTCAGAGAGAGTAACAACTCTTCTTTTGAGATTTCTCTATTCAATAATTACCTCCCAAAAACATTGATCTCGATGGGGATGACTGTGTCTCATTCCCTTCTAGCATCCCAAACCCAATCCAAGTGTTGATATAGAGCAGAACAATTGTGGAAGTGAAGGCCAAACATATTACCAATTTCCTATAAATCCTCTAGCATGTCGCTTAGTTTCTGCAAGCCATGAATTCTCTAAAAGGATTTTTTTTTTCAAGAAATCAAAATAGAACTTGGAGGGTTCTTCCCCTCTTTTATCCAATCTAGTCTTGCTCTAACGTGTTTACCTATAGCTTTATATTCATCTTCACACTTGATCACATGCTCTTATTTGGCCACCTATGCCTGAGGTTGAGAATTAAAAGGGTATTCTTCCAGTAGTATTTTCAACACTCCAAGATCTGGCCGTGATTGCTTCTTTTTTCATTCTCTACTCCTAGCAACCATCCTACTCCAAGCACAAGTAAATTTTACCATCCTACATATCATTGTTGAAAAAATCGACAAGGGTCTGGAATACAATTTCTCGACAACATTGGAAAAAATCGACAAACGACGACAAGCATTAAAAAATACAAAACAAATTTATTTTATTCAATTTTTTGAACATATAAACTAACAACATCAAATAAACACATTGGCACATAAATATGGAAAAAACACCAATATGTATGATGTAGTGGATGCCAAATAAAAATGATACATCAAATTCGATATTGAATATTGAACCTTGATAACTATCCAATCAAGGACTCAAAAGTGCACAATCAATACAAATTGACATCAAATATATAAATGTATTTCATCATCATGAGTCATCTACAATGACAAATCTAGTAGCTAGCTATCTAGCATCAAATCCCTCTCCCCCTTTTATGGCAAAAGGTCATGGCTCGTTTGCCACTAGAGGGTCCTACATCATCTGTCTGATGCAGACTAGTGGGTGTAGCTATATCAATCTGTGAAGAAGGTGGTGCTAATGCTGCCACATCACCCTCTGTGATTTCAAAGTCCTCCTTTGTCCCCCACTCTTGCTGCTCCTCCCCTGCCCACTATTCTTGTTGCTACTACTGTTGCTTCTCCTCTTACCATGTAGGGGCCTCCATAATAGGCGCCTTGTACTCCACCCTCCACTTAAACAATATGTTAATATTGGTCAAGGAAATGGCGTCCACATCAAGCATCTTCTCTAGTTGCCTCACCCATAATTAGAGATTATTGTGGACATATACCAAATCTTTAAGACGTGGGAAATTCAACTTGTAAGAGTGTCATAAATTACAATAAATTTAATGAGTCTTGAGGGTCATAAATTATAATAATTGTAATTGCTTAGTTGAAGTTCTAACATGTTGCACTTCTTTGTGTGTATTTTTTCAAACACACTCCGATTGTGCTCGCATCTTGAAGCGCTATAGGTTTTGTTGAGGAACCAGATGGAAACTTTCCATAAATTTGGTGCTTTTACACCATAATTTTGCCACCAAACATCTACAACAAATAATAAAAAAAGAGTTAAATTACATTTCATTATAGTGGAACATAGGAAAAAAAGAAAACATAATTCAAACACATAATTTTAAAATTTTAAAATTCTAGTGGCTTACATGGCATAAAAAATACTCATTTCATTGACAACATCGACAAAGCCAAATAGTTTTCTAGCTTCTAGAGACATCCCCCATCTCGCTATTAATTGTTCTACGAGCATCAACATCAGGTACCATCCTATGAAGATATGTCAAGAGCCCTTCCATAACCTCGCCATCGGAATCAAAGTTGTACGAGTAAGCATAGGCACGGTTGAGGAAAAAAGTGTTGTTGCATTAATAGGCCGATGGAGCATCTTGGTCCTTCAACTATCAATCAAATCCCAGATGATCGTGTATTTATCATATTTGGGGATATCCCTGCCCACATAATAAGATCGAATAGCTTCTTTGGCCCTATCCATGGCCTCATAGAAGTAGCCCATTGTGGGCTTATCCCTAACAACCAAGCGGGGAACCTTTACCAAAGTTTTGCTAACCATGCACACTTTTTGCACTCCTTTAGAAGGAATTGATCTACACTAGTTTGGTGATGGTTCTCCCATCTTATCTTGTGTTAAATGCACAATCGCACCAGTCATCACAAAAAAACATCATCTTCAACTCAAACTGACATTGGAGGATAGACCGAAGAGAAATGAAGTTGTTGGCAAAACGTGTGATTGTAGGACACAACAACTCCTTGTTTCTTGTGAATCTTTTCATGAGGCTAAGAATAAATGCATGGTTATATATGAATTTTGTGATGCTCCTAGCCCAATCAATGACCTCCTTGATGAAGGATATTTTTCCCACATCCTCAAGCATGAAAACGATGCAATGGGCAGCACATGGATTCCAGAAAATTGTGGGGTGCCTCTCCATTAGCAACTTGTCAGCAGCCACATAATTAGCTACATTATCTGTTATGATTTGCACATCATGTTGCAAAGCAATCTCCCGGATAAACCCATCCATCAACTCACACAACAGTGCCACATCTTTAACATTCATCGGTGCATCAACATATCTAATAAACATTGTACCCGTAGGACAATAAATCAAGAAACTAAGAAGAGTCCTACCTTTCCCATTTGTCCAACCATCGGACATCACCATGCATGCAATGACCTCCCATGACTTCTTTAGGTCCTCCAATCTAGTGTTGATGTCTTCTTTCGATTGAAGAATTGGCCCCCAGAACTCCTCGTATGTAGGGCACTTATACCCTGGGCCAACAATAGTGATGGCATCACACATTGGCTGTAAAAATGGATTGGTCTTTGTGATGCTCAAAGTTATGTTGCTCCTAAAAAGTCACCTCCCCACAACACTGTCCGCTTCTTGCTTCTTTTTTTTAACCGCTGATTGGATGGAAGGTTTTGCTCCATCTCTGGTTCTAAAGAAAGGTGAGGTCCTGATGGAAGGTGAATCTGTGGAGCCCCTCTCACTGCCCTGAGTCCCAGATCCACTTGTAGTTTTTGAGGATCTAGCCACTCCACCATTGGAAAGTTCAGCTTTGGTAGCCACTGCCTCTTCCTTCTTCTTATCTTTTCATAAATAGCATCGTTTGGCCCTCTTAACATTGGTTGTTGATGCTGGTATGCCCCTTCCCTCTCATTCTCCAACAACTGCAAAGACAAATAATGTTGATGATTGCAGCATCGTGTGACATTCTCCAGGTTGTTCTCCTCTGGACTGAGTTGAGACGATGTGTGCCCATGTGATGGGTGTGCATCAGACTCTGGACTGAGTTGAGACGATGTGTGCCCATGTGATGGGTGTGCATCAGACTCTGGACTGAGTTGA
>WSFP011467312.1:0-18199 GCA_009831015.1 Picea engelmannii
CCACCTTCGCACTTCTAAGTATGCAATTACTAAGATTTAATGGTAATAGGTCATCATGCAACACCCATAGAGATTGTGATTAATGAGAGAAAGGCTCGAGGATATATCCCATTCACATGCATTGGACCAAAATTTGCGGAGGGTTATATTATCCCCTCCAACTATTCATTTCAAGCATCATCTGGAACAAACAAACGTTCTCATAAATTTATGGCACCAACTTGATAACATTTATGTGGAGATACAGTGAACATCTTCGGGCGTGACAAAACTTCCAATGGTCCAGGGAATACTCTTACTACTCATCCCCTTCCACTCAAAACGAAGTAATTTGGACCTCTGGAATTGCTCGTGAATGATGTATACTTGAAATTTTTGACTGTAAGGAGGTGGTCTCTTGGTGCACCGAGAGATATATTTTAGGCCAAAGAATTATTCCACTGCAGGACCACTCTCATGTTTCTTTGTCACCTCAGGTATTCTGCAAGATGTTAAGATTTCCAGATCCAACATTGACCTTCAGAGGAGAAGACTCCAAGCAGTTCCTAAAAAAACATGACAACGGGTTGGACCTGATGCCCAAGTTCCTCGAAGACCCGATGACAGTTCTTGAAGATATCACAAGATTGCAGGTAATTTAGAAATCCATTCCGGGAAATTTTCTAGCCATTTTCAAGAATAATGGGACAGGAGTCCACAACAAGTATTTCTGGGCCAAGGAGGCCACCTAGGGGAATGCCCACTTGGGGTGCACAAGTCAATCACCTAGGCACAACACATCTTCAAATTTTGATGATTCATTAAATAAATGTAAATAAATGGTTCCCTCGGTATATAAGGTGAACTAGGACTCAAATAAAGGATTCTTACCTTTTCTTCTGAATCTATGTGTCTCGTTTGTTTTATTTTCTGAGTTTTCATTTTACATTCATTACAATTTCGTTTTTAGGGTTTCTGAAGAATAACCAGTGCGCCTTCCTTCATGGCTTCCTCCTGGTGACTATGTTTTCCATGCTTCCACCTCTGAGAGCAAGCTTATCCCATTATCTAGCCACTCTCTCATGGATAAAATCATTTCCTTCAAGTTTTCTGAGGCAGAAGGGAGGGCGCACCAACTGGGGTTTGCGCCCTTACTGGTTTATCCTTTCTTGGGATGAAGTGAGCGCGCCCTCTTCTATGGATGCACTGTGCTTCTCCCACTAATCCCCGGAGGTCACTCTAAGATAGCCAAAGCCTCTTGGCCACTCTAGGATCATCCCGGTTTTGATCCCCATTTCTTGGTCACCCAAACCAATGGTGCGTGCCTGTTCAGATTTGCACCCCTGAGGATTTTTTGGTCAAAAGTCGGATTATGGCTTGCGTGGTCACCTTCTCTTGTATATCACCTTCTTGGGTAGATCAATTGGTATTAGAGCCTCAAGATCCATGGAAAAGCTTCCGATCTTGAAGATTGAGCCAAATGTTTTTTGGTCTTTTCATGAATTAGTCCAGATTTTTCCCATTCCAGGGTTTCCATTTTAATGCAAGAATCTCAACAAATATCATAAGCCCCAAGGGAGCCTAGATATCCATTGCAATAGAGAGGAGTTCCACAGATCTAAAACAATACAGATCTCTCCCTCTAGACCAGTTCAGCTCCATTGCTTCAGGGTTTTATGTCCTCTATTCTCAAAACAGAGTCCTCTGTTCAACATTGCAAACTAGGGGTGCCTTTGATCATTAGCTAGCCTCACAATGCCTCCACGCAAAGATCCTTTGGCAGTTGAATCAGATTCCAACACATCAAATCCCATCCAAGATCTTGCCTCCGTCCTCAATGAGCTGCTAAGAATGCAACAAAAAAACAATCCAGAGCCCTTCTGGTTAAACACTCGAATCCAACTACCCAAATTTGTTGGTCAAACCAATGGAGAAATTGTGGATTCTTGGATCCGTAGCCTCTCCACCTATTTCAATACATGTCCAGGCCTTACCGAGGAAATAAAGCTATAGATTGTCGCCTTGCAATTAGAAGGACTGTCACAAACTTAGTGGGATACAGAGAAAGAGAAGACCACATTTGTGATAGATATTGGGGATGCTCTAGAGTCTTCTACTTCTAAACCTATCAGAACCTGGGCTCGACTTTCTAAATCTTTGAGAAATTGCTTCTACCCACCCAGGTATGTGCAATCCTTATGAATTAAATGGCACCAACTTCGACAACTCCCTTCACAGGGAGTCCAAGGCTACATAGACTTCTTCTACAAGATGCACCTCTTACTTCATATTCCAGATTCAGAAGAGTTACTCATATTAAAATTTGTGGCTAGTTTATTAATTCAGTTTCGTCGAGAAGTAGAGCTGTTTGAAAATCCAACTTTAGACAAAACATTTCAGAGATCTTTGGCTATAGAAAGGAAATTCGCTCCTAGAGGTCGTGCTCCTCAGTCCCTCCCCTACACCAACCTCCCTGCCTCTCAACCATCCAACTCCCATTCGTCAGCCCGCTTTCCACCTCCTCGAGCTCAAAACCCCACACCCAATACAAATACAAGGACACCTTGGTGATCATTCCACAAAACTACTTCACACAATTCATCAGACTGTCGAATCCTCTAAAATCTAAAAACCAACAAAACCTTACTCATTGAGCTCATTGCACCTTCCCAAGTAGAAGATACCGAATAAGTTCCTTTGGAAAATCCCATAGAAGTAGATCCCTCACTGCTTCTATTGAACCATGAAGATTCAAATGCATCCACCCAACCCCTCTTCACCCATAACTTCCAAATCAAAAAAGCCTTGGCTTTACTGATTATGGACAATGGAAGCCAAAAGAATTCATTGTCTCAAGACCTTGTCTCCCCCTTGGATTGTGTGGATTTGCTACTCCGTATCCCATACCACACCCAAATAAATTCTATCTATATAGCCAAATCCATGTAGTACAAAATTACCAAAGAAGGCCACACTTATATCTTAACTGTAGCAAAACCCAAACCCCCTGCTACCAAAGAACAAATCACGCATGTACACTTAAACCAATGTGTGTCTCTCTGTATGGTGCACCCAATAAAACCAAACAATACCACACACCATGTTCCTAAAACAATGACTCCCCTCCTCCACAATTTTTTAGAGGTATTTCAACCTCCGGAGGGACTCCCCCCCTCCAGACAAATTGACCATTCCATTCATCTCATCCCCAGATCTGCTTTACCTAACGCCCCTACTTACCGGTTGGCCCCAATAGAAACAGAGGAAATGGAAAGACAATTGACCTACCTCATCAACTCTGGCCACATCCAACCCTCATCTTCTCCCTGTGCTTCTGCCGCATTTGTCATCCTCAAAAAAGATACCTCAGAAATGAGCCTCGTCACTGATTACCGAGCCTTGAACAAAGCCACAATAAAAAACCATTACACCCTACCTCGGATTGAGGAACTA
Organism: Picea engelmannii; assembly: GCA_009831015.1. NCBI lineage: Eukaryota > Viridiplantae > Streptophyta > Pinopsida > Pinales > Pinaceae > Picea > Picea engelmannii. Next base: position 3,433 of record WSFP011467312.1, read on the forward strand.
CTCGAAACCCTCCAAGGAGCTAAGTGGTTTACTAAATTGGATTTGACAACTGGCTACCATCAAGTTCAAATGAGCCCAGATGATGTTTGGAAAACAACGTTCAAGACCAAATTTGGTCTTTTTGAGTGGAAAGTCATGCCTTTCGGCCTCACCAACTCCCTAACGAATTTCATGAGGCTCATCGATGACATATTCAGAGCACATTCACTTCGATTTGTGGTCATCTACTTCGATGAAATTCTCATCTTCAGTCGAACATGGGACACTCACATGCAACATGTCCGACAAGTTCTCCAAATTCTCCAAGAACACAAGTTGCAAGTCAAAACGAAGAAGTCATATTTTGGTCATACTTCAGTTCCCTATCTCGTATTTGTGGTCAGATCAGAGGGTATTCAACCAGATCCACCCCGCATCCAAGCATTGAAGCAATGGCCTCTACCTTCTTCCGCCAAGGATCTAAAAATATTCCTGGGTGGGATCAACGTAATTTCATTCCATCTTTTTCACATCTTGCTCGATCTTTGCATCAACTCTCAAATACTTCTTCTACATTCATCTAGACTAAAGATGAAACTATTCACTTTGCTCAGCTCAAAGATGTCCTCTTCTCATCCCCTGTTTTACATCTACCGGACCTCTCCTAACTCTTTGAGATTGTGTCTTGTGCCTCACAATATGATATTGGTGACGTACTTAAACAGGGAGGACACCCCATTGCTTACCACTCTGAAACCTTGTCCAAGGCAAAGAAAAATTATAGTACCTATGAAAAGGAATTTTACAGTTTGATTTAAGTGCTCAAACAATGGAGGCATTATTTACTGGGTAAAGAAACCATTCTGCATACAGACCACCACCCTTTGATTTTCATCAACTCTCAATCAAATATTCAGGAACAAAGGCACCTTAAATGGGCCTCCTACATTCAAAAATTTCACTTAGTCATTAGATATAAGAAAGACACTTCTAATAAGATGGATGATTTGCTAAGACGACCTCCCACTCTAGTTCTTTCCATTCTAGAAGTGCGTTGTGCTACTTATGACACATGGAAAGATCAATATGCTACTAACCCCGACTATAGAGAGATTTGGGAAGCTTTGCAAAGTCCCATAATGATCAATCAGACCCCCTTCCTAGACTACATTATTCGGGATGGGTGGCTATATAAGTTGAATTTTCTATGTGTTCCACACTGAGAAGACCGCCTCTTGCTCATCAAGGAGGTGCATGCTTCATCCTATGGGGGCCACTTCGGGACCATAAAGACCATCCAACATCTGCAATGTCATTTCCATTGGCCTTCCATGCAACCTCAAGTTGAAAAATTTATCAGAGCCTGTGCATTATGCTCACAATCCAATCCATCCAACTAGAAGCATGGGTTGTATCAACCAGTGTCGCTTCCTTCTCGGCCTTAGGATTCAATCTCAATGGACTTCCTTAGTGGACCTCCAACAACCCAAAAGAAACATGATGCAATCTAGTTAGTGGTCTGTCGCTTCAACAAAATGGAACTTTTTATCCCATGCACGAAGACTACTAGAGTAGTGCAAACAATGAAACTCTACTTTCGACATGTCTAGCCCCATTTTGGCCTCCCAAGCACTATCATCTTAGACAGAGATTCTCACTTCCTCAACACATTTTGAAAGACCATATGGGTGCTATTGGGGTGCCACCTAAAGTTTTCTACTGCATTCCATCCTCAAATGGATGGCCAAATAGATTTTGTCAACAGACTCTTGGTTCATGCTCTCCAAACTCACTTTGGGCACAACAAACAATGGGACAATTACTTGCACATTCTACAACATTGCTACAACAAGGAAACACATTCTTCTATAGGATTTTCACCTTTTGAAGTTTTCTTGGGCTTCCAACCAACATCTCCAACCGAGCTCCCACTCACTCGGGCTCCTAAAGGTACCTTCCATCAACAATAGGAACAACTTTCAACTCAACGATTTCTCCAACAAATTGCACAACGCCACAGTCCAGTAACAACAACACTCCAAGCAGCACCATGAAAAACAAAGAACCTTGATGTCCTTTCAGCTAGGGGATCAAGTTTGGTTAAACTTGGATAAGAAGCACTTCAAAGGCCACCATCACAAGATTTTGCCAATAAGATATGGTCTGTATACCATACTCAACAAGATTGGATAAAATGCATATAGGTTGGATCTTCCACCACAAATGGGAATCCACAATGTCATTAATGTAAATCACTTAAATTTGCTCGAGCCTTCCCTCTTGGAAGAACCAATCACCATCACTCATCCAGTGGACAACATTTCCGATTTCCAACTCACATTGGCCAAAGACACTATACTGGACACTAGGAGTCACTCTACAAGACACCAGACATACACTTCATATTTGGTAGCCCGCCAAGGCCAAAATCCAGCTCGGGCAAAGTGGATCACAACTGATGTATTGTACATCAAGTTTCCTCATATTCTCATGGAAGCCCGGACACTTCCATATCTAAACAAGGAGGAATTGGGCCAAGGAGGCCACATAGGGGAACGCCCACCTGGGGCACACAAGTCAATCGCCTAGGCACAACACATCTTCAAATTTTGATGATCAATTAAATATATGTAAATAAATGGTTCCCTCAGTATATAAGCTGAATTGGGACTCAAATAAAGGAGTCTTACCTTTTATTTTGAATCTATTTGTCTTGTTTGTTTTATTTTATGAGTTTGCATTTTACATTCACGACAATTTCATTTTTAGGGTTTCTGAAGAATAACCAGTGCGCCTTCCTTCATGGATGCCTCCTGGCGACTCCGTTTTCCATGCTTCCACCTCTGAGAGAAAGCTTATCCCAATAGGTAGCCACTCTCTCATGGAGAAAATTGTTTCCTTCAAGTTTTCCAAGGCAGAAGGGAGGGAACACCAAGTGGGGTTTTCACCCTTACTAGTTTTTCCTTTGCTGGAATGAAGTGAGTGGGCCTTCTTCTATGGATACATTGTGCTTCTCCCATTGATCCCTGGAGGTCACTATGATATAGCCAAAGCCTCTTGGCCACTCTCGGATCATCCTGGTTTGGATCCCCATTTCTTGGTCACCCAAACCAATGGTGTGCCCCTGATAAGTTTTTGGTCAGAAGTCGGATTATGGCTTCCATGGTCACCTTCTCCTATAGATCGCCTTCTTGGGCAGATCAATTTCTTGCATGGTTCTTTATATTTTGTATTTCACAGTCAAGGAACAAGCCATTTTTTATTGGGGGAAGCTAATTTCCATTGAAATCTGTTCCCAATTATCATGATTGAAAAAGGAGAAGAAATTTTATATGTCATCCTACTTGGTTTTCACAATAGCGCATTTCTTTTTGTTTCCAAAACTGTCTGTGTCCAAGAAGGTAAATTGTGGATTCGACCCAGTAACCTTTTGGTACCAGGCCTTGTGGAGGCATAAGGCTTCCCATTTTTTTTTTATGAGGTTTTTAATGACTTTGTCTTTGTTTTCAAAGATTTATTGTTAGGAAAGGATTCTCCCCACATGTTTGACTAGGAAACCAAGTTTTTGGACAGGAAAGGGGCACTTGAACAAATGGAAAATTATGGTGTGATAATGATTTTTGGCTCCAAGGAAAATCCTTCTTTCCTTCCATGTCACATTACAGACAAAATGTTTGTTATAGAAATAGAAAGGAAATACAACTACTTGTTGCATTTATTCCATGAGAAGTGAAAAAAACAGTTCATTCCTCTGCCTTGGAAAGTTGGGGACTTCGTGTTGAGGAACGTCAACAAAATTGACGAATTTGCAGGCCATTTCAACAACTTGAACCTAAGATATGTTGAAAGGATAAGAGGGTTCGACCGTAATGAGATTTTTTTAGAACATTTAGTAGCAGTTGGCTTCAACAATTCTTTTATCCATACACGTCCGAATGAAGACAGATACAATGACGACAACACTTCTTCTTCTGACGTCGATGACTTAGAGACATTACAAAGAACCACTGAATTGTACAAACAACATGAAAAAGGACCCGATGAGAAGAATGTTCAATCCCCAGCTACCACTACCAAGAGAACGACATCCTGGAACATCGATCCAATGGCCCACCCCAATAAGAAAATGACCCAGAGTTATTCAAACAGAGGAGGAGATAAGAACCATGCTCGCACTAAAATCGATAGTTCTCACAAACTTCCTGTGAAGAAGAAGAGAAAAAAATTTCCAAGTCAAGCGGAAGAGTCTGAAATTGAAAGTGAGGACATGGAACTTGAGACTGATTTGGATAGCATATTCTGCAACATTGATCAGCCCAGGGACTCGATCCAGCATAGTCTCCCAATGGAAATAACTGAGACCAAAATTTTTGACGAAGATGAATCCTTCGTATTCCAGAGCGTTGTTTTTTACAACGAGTCTAAAAATTTAATTATTGAAAAGAGATATGTAAGAAATAAAAAAGGGAAATCTCATTCATAGATTAACCTTAGGAACATGCAGTCGTCCCAAATATCCCTACTTTACCGAGCAATCGGAGATGCTCTTGATGATTCCATTGGAGGCATTAAGCCGAGAATGCCAGATTGAAGTACCGAGTCAAGAAATTGGAGGAAGCTTTGATTCCAATGCCATTGTTTTCCAGTCCTTTAGCAATAGCCATGCATGCCACCCTTGCATCCAAGTTAAAAGGATCCTCCAGCCTCCTCACATTGTGTAGAGGCTATGTGGAGGAGAATATCAAGAAAATAATGGATTTGATTACTCAGGCCCGGTAAACATCACAAAGTATGGCTTCCCTTGGAATGAGGGTATATTTTTTGCACGAACATTTGCAGACGGATTTAAAAAATGAAGAACGTTTCTATATAGACACGATCATCTCTTTTGGCGTCCATGTCAGCAACATGAAAGAGATGAGAAGAAGATAAGAAGATCTCCCCTCCTTAAACTGGATCACTCAATTAAATGCATGTTGGAAATAGAAAGTGAAGAGCCTGCATCTCATTGTCCAATCATGTGAACAAGCCATATCAAAGAAAGAAGAATTATTCAGAAAGCTGACTGAAATATACTTAGCCAGAAGTACCAATGAGGTCCAAGACCCAAACTTAATCGTCAAATCCTTGCCCTTAACCAAGCAAGCCTTCAATGAATAAGTTGATATTTTTAAGGGGTTGTCTTTAGAAAAGTTTTACAACATCCTTAAATATGGTGAAGATGATGTGGATAATTGGCTAGTCGACTATTCGGTACAAAATGAAGAAATTGATCAGGCTCTGCATAATCTTTCTATCGATCTAAGGGAATTAGAAAATGAGCTTTTCAACATAAAGATGATGATGTTTTACAACTTTCTAGGGCACGCTTGGTTCTATAAGATGATGTTTGAATTCTCATCATTATTTTGGGTCCTTCACTTTATTTTGGGTCCTTAGCTTTCTTCATCAAGGGAAGATCATTACCATCGATCAACTTGCACACTGCATGCTTGACCTTAGGAAAAATGTGGGATCCAATGTGCCATTTGTTGGTGTTTCCAAGAATGTGTATATGAGAAAAAGTGTGGGGATGTTCAAAGACTCCCCCTTGATGGACACATTTACCCTTCCCACACCATATCCTTGAAAAATTGTGCTCCTATTAATATGATGTCTGATCCGGATTTTATGAGTAGAACGAAATGAACAAAAATTATTATTATTCTTAACACATAAGCATAAGGAACAATAACAAAGACACAGTAAAAATGGCTTCTATTGAATAAGGAAATATGATGAAAGAGTAAAATGCATATTGAAAATAAGCTTGATAGAATGGTGGTGGCTTATCTTTAAGAAGAGATGTGACAGTTGTGCTCATTCGCAAGAAGATGGTTACAATGAGGCTCTCCAATAATTTTTACAATAAACATGAATTCCCAATGCCTAGACATCCAAAAACCTAACCCTAGGAGATGAAACACCAAAAGTCATGTGGGCCCCGTTGGGGTAAGTTAGTACATCAACTTCCCAGGGTCGTAAATTTTGCATATGATCTTCGTTTTAGGTGCACCATAGCCCATTGGAAAGGTATATCCGAGGAATACACATGTTCTCATCAAAATCTAACGTCATCAATGGTATAACTATGGCGATCCCTAGAAATGTTGTTTAGGACCTCAAAATGACCTCAAAAGTCGAGGACCCAAACACTAGAAAAAAACTGCCAAACTGGAAAACTGCCAAAATGAGCCAGTTGGAATAGGTGGGAGGCCTTCGAAATCCATATGGATCAATGTATTTTCTTAACAATGGATCTCTTGGGTCTTTTGATCCTTGGGTGGTACCTTGTCTAGAGGAAGTAAATTCTTATAGATCTTGCATGTCACTCACAATGGTTGAGATTATCTGACGCATATGCCACCCGACACACGTCCGCAATCACCAACACCTTCCTTTTCCCAGGCCCGAAGAGTTAAGGTAATCCTCAACCCCCTGTCAGGAGTTCTCAATACCCACAGGCTTTCTCTGCGATCTCCCTTCTTTAAAATCTGGAAATCGGACCTCACGATATCACGAGTCCTGCACTCACGAAATCGGGTCTTGTAAGTCCCCGAACCCCGATGACCACTCACCTGCGGCTTTCTTGCTCCTTCCACTAGCTCCTTCTCCACATGACCTGTCGACCACGAGACCAAGCCCCTTTTCTCTATCGGAACTTCGGAGTTCATGAATTTTCAATGCGAAGAATTCATGCCCCTGGGATCTCCGATTCTCGATCTCCGACGCCACTTGTACCCCTTTTCTGGGCTCTGGGGTCCACAAGCTAACCAATGGTTACAGAGATATCGCCTCTCGCGACCTCATAAACCTTGACGCAAATCTCTGCGCTCCCAACATGCGAACCTCCGAGTTCACGATATGCCGATGCCGCCTGTCCTCCCCTCAGCACTGTGGCTGCATGGTTATCGCGTTTCAGAGTTTCACGATTCCTCCGACAGCGATTCTTACAACACTGAAAACCCCGAAAGATGATCTCAAATGCACGTGAGGACTATCCTTCCACGTCACCACTCCTTCCCGCGCTATCGGGTATCGTGAAATCATGATTCCATTCTACAAGAGTCCCACAACCACGGAAACTCCAATATCCCGAACTCCGAACCTCCGAGATCTTCTCTGCTCCTCCAGGCTTAAAAAATGAGCAACTTTTTCGAGATCTAACGGCCTACGGGACTTCGCGGCTTCCGTCTGTGAATCCTGACCGTCGATTCTCCTTTGATGATATTTCTCTGAAATGACTAAATATTTCTTCTCCAGACTTACTCTTCAAGCCTGCGCCTGAAAACTCTGCGTGACCCTTCTTTGATCAAACTTCCTGTGCTTCCCTTCGATGATACTACAAAGGTGCTATACCTTTCTGAGCTTCTCCACTCTGACTCCTTCAGAGGGACTTTGTGCACACTCCTCGCGCTTGACCTTCAACCACTTCCTAAGTGTTGAGTCTTTCAGACTCTGCGCACCTCCTGCAGCAGTAGTCTCTAACTTCTTTTTCCTCAAATTAGCTACTGAGAATCCTGACTCCGCCTATGCACTCTTCACATGACTTCCACAACAACCCTATAAGTTCTGGGTGAATGAGAACAAGTGTTTAACTATCGATCCTTCATCGACGCACTCTTTGCGGATGAATTCAACTGCACTCTATGCAGGAATCTCCTGGCTCATATAGAGAAACAATTGAAACTTATTCTCTCTCTCAGACTTCAGTTTAAACCCTGAAATCACATGCACGACATATTCAAAGAAAATGCATATCCAAAAAACAAACATTCATGAGCACATCATCAACACAGAGAAACAACACCAGCCATGAATTTGAATCAGAACTTCATTCTATTAATTCAACATATGTACATGGGTGTTCTTCACATAGTTCTCTACTTGCTCTTCTCTTCTAAATGCTTGAGAATAATATTACAATGATACAATGAGGGTGTCTATATCCGTTTTCCCTCTCAAAATCTAAAACTGTCTAATCTGGAAAATAAAATCCTATCTACCTGCATTAAATCTATTAAATGCCTCCTATCTAATTCAGACAAGAGCGTATGGCTCGAGGTCTGATACCATATACAAAAGGCGCTCCTTCATAAAGGATTCATTTAAGACTTGCGCTACAATCCCAAAGCACTTTTAAAATTTTGGGTTTATTTCTCCAGCTGAACTTTTGCTTGGTGTGCTAGCTCGCTTGTTGAGTTGGCAATGCTCTTGCATCATACTCCTCGTCTTGAAAACTTTCATGGGCTCCTGTCCATGAGCTCCTGCACAATCTGTCCATGCTTTTGAATGACTGCTTTTGTCTCCCAGCTGGCATCTTCCACTGGGTGATTCTTCCATTTCACCAGATACTCGAAGTATTGCTTCCGTCTGGTTCTTTTGCTGACTCGTTTGTCTAGTATACGATCCATCTGTGGCCTATCTACAATCGACATCTGCTTCTACCACTGGATTTCTGGCTGTTTATCACTTCCAGCTTCTGATTCCTCAGCCTTATAAGGATATAAGTCTGAGACATTGAATGTCGGAGATATTCTGATCTCATCCGACAATTCAATCTCATAAGTGTTTTCTCCCAACTTCTTCAGGACTCTGCATGGCCTAATTTTCTTCATCTTCAACTTGTTGTATGTTCCCCTTGGGAACCTTTCCTTTCTTAGGTGTGCCAAAACTAGGTCCCCAACTTCGAATTGAAGCTGTCTCCTATGCTGATCTGCTCTGTGCTTATATTCCTGATTTGATTCCAGCAATCGATGCTTCACCCTGCTGTGAAGTTCTTCCATCACTTCTGCAAATTCTTTTGCTCTTGCACTTTTAGTCATCTGATCTGAATCCCTCAGTTCAGATACTCCTCTTGGCTGCCTTCCATATACAACTTCAAATGGAATTTTGCCTGTGCTTCTGTTCACTGAATCGTTGTAAGCAAACTCTGCCTGTGGCAACACATTTTCCCAGCTGTTGTGGTGCTCTGTCACCATGCTTCTTAATAAATCTCCCAGAATTCTATTCACTGCCTCTGTTTGCCCATCCGTCTGAGGATGATAGGCTGAACTAAACATCAAATTAGTTCCCATCTTCTTCCAGAGTGTCCTCCAAAAATTCCCCAATGAACTTTGTATCTCTGTCCGATACTATGCTTCTGTGCAACCCATGAAGTCTAACAATCTCCTTGAAGAACAAATTTGTGATATGAGTCGCATCGCTAGTCTTCTGGCATGGAATAAAATGTGCCATTTTGGAAAACCTGTCAACCACCACAAAGATGGAATCATGTCCTCTTTGCGTCCTCGGTAATCCCAATATGAAATCCATGCTGATTTCATCCCATGGCCTCTCAGGTATCGGTAATGATTGATAGAATCTCGCATTCTTCTTTCTGCCCTTCGAATGATGGCAAATTCTACACCTGTCAACAAACTTCTTGACATATGTTCGCATCTTCGGCCAGAAATAGGCTTCACTCAGCTTTGCAAATGTCTTATCGTGGCCAAAATGTCCTACTAATCCGCCACTATGCTTTTCTTTTAGCAGATTCTTCCTCATGGAGCAATGTGGAATGCATAACTGATTTCCTCTGAATAACAATCCATTTTGGATCATGTAATACATCCATGGGCTTCTGTCTCTGAGAACTAGATTCTCAGCTGCCTCGTATGCCTCTGCAAAATCAACATCACCTGCATGCATGTCTTTAAGATTTTCAAAACCCAATGTATTGACTCGGAATTCCTGCAGCAATAAACACTTCCTGCTCAAAGCATCAGCCACTTTGTTAGAAGTACCTGAAATGTGTTTAATTACAAATGTAAAATTCTGCATATACTCTACCCATTTTGCATGTTTCTGGTTCAACTTTTCTTGTTGACTTACAAACTGCAGTGCATGATTATCACTATATAATACAAATTCTTTTGGGATCAAGTAATGCCTCCACTTCTTCAACGGCTGTATGATAGCATAAAATTCTTTATCATACGTTGAGTACTTCACTTTTGCCTCATCCAGCTTCTCGCTAAAATATGCAATTGGTTTGTCCTCCTGGCTCAAGATTGCTCCTATGGCAAAGCCACTTGCATCACATTTCACTTGAAATGTCTTCATGAAATCCGACAACACCAACACTGGTCGTTCCGTGATCTTCCACTTCAACAAATTGAAGCTCTTCTCTGCCGCTTCAGTCCAATGAAAAGATTTATGTCTTTTCTTGACTGTGTCCATCATTTCTGCGCTAATTCCACTGAAATTCCTGATGAATTTTCGGTAGAAACTTGCCAATCCATGGAAACTTCTCACCTCGAAAATATTACTCGGTGATGGCCAATTTTTAATTACCTCCACTTTACTTGGATCCATCTTTATTTTATTTTCCGATATGAAAAATCCCAAGTAAATGAGTTATGTCTTCATAAATGAGGATTTCCTCATGTTTATCAACAACTTCCCTTGTTGTAGCTTCCTCATTATTGCAGCTAAATGCTTCAAATTCTCTTCTTTTGTTTTGCTGAAAATCAATATGTCATCTAAATAAACAATGACAAACTTACTAATGAATTCCTTTAGCACTTCATTCATCAGCCTCATGAATGTGCTCGGTGCATTCGTCAAACCAAACAGCATGACTAGCCATTCGTACAGCCCTTCATTGGTTTTGAATGCTGTCTTCCACTCATCGCCTTCCCTCATGCGAATATGATAGTAACCACTTTTCAAATCCACCTTTGAAAAAAACTCTGCTCCGCTCAAGCAGTCCATCAAGTCATCCATCCATGGCAATGGAAACCTGTACCTGATGGTTATTTTATTTATGGCTCTGGAATCTGCACACATTCTCCAGCCTCCATCCTTCTTTGGACTCAGTATCGTTGGAACGACACACGGACTTAAACTCTCCCTGATCAGTCCTTTATCCATCATTTCCTGCACCTGCCTTTTGACCTCCTCATTCTCCTGTGGCGTCAACCTGTACGCTGCTTTGTTTGGCAAACTGGCTCCTGGTATGAGGTCTATGTGATGACTCACGCTCCTCATTAGCGGAAATGAATGAGGTAACTCGTCCACCACTATATCAGCTAACTCTTCCAATAGTTCCTGAATTTCCTCTGGCAGATCATCCACTCTTGTGCTGGTCAAAACAACTTTCGGTTTTCTGACCACAAAGAATTGTGGATCTTCCTTCTTCTTTACTTCTGCCATAAGTTCCTTCCCACTCATGAGAAGTATCATGTTGTTCACTTCCGGTTTCACCTCTTTATCTTTTATCGGAAGTAACATGTGTGTTCTCCCATTCTTCTCTAAAGTGTACGTATTCATTTTCCCATCATGAATTACGTTTCTGTCATATTTCCATGGTCTGCCTAGCAATAAATGACATACATCCATAGGAATAACATCATAAAGAATTTTATCATTATATCCTCCTATCTTGATGTCCACTAAGCATTGTTTAGTGACACTCACCTGATGTCCCTTCTGTAGCCATGATACTTTATATGGACTTAGGTGATCAGTTGTTTCCATCTCTAATTTTTCCACCATCTCGGTTGAAACGAGATTGTCGGTGCTTCCACTGTCCACAATGACCTTGCATTTCCTGTCTTTGGTCTTGCATGCGGTTCTGAACAGTCTGTTTCTTTGAGCTGTGTCCTCCACCTCCTTCTCGGGTGTTAAGAGAACCTTACGCATCATCAATGACCTTTCTTCTTCTGCATCTTCTGCTTCAGCATTTCGCCTTTATGCCTCGACGATGTGAGCTTCACTTCCATCTTTCTTCCTGTCTGGACAATCAACTGCCTTGTTCCCATTCTTTCCACATGTGTAACATGTGATGATTCCTCCTCTGCCTCTTCCTCTACCTCTGGTATGAGGAAAAGTATTTACATTAGCATATCCACCACTTTGTTCTGCCTACTGCCTTCGTTGTTCAGCGTACTGGCCTCGCTGAGAACTTCCACCTCTTTCCATTCTTTTCTGAGGCTTCTTCCAGTCATCCTTAGATTTCTGGAACTTATCTTGGGCAACTGATTTTCCTCTCGGCTGGCTCTTACCTCGGCCTCGCTGTGCTGGTTTTCGGCCTAGCTTCTCTTCAGCCTTCAGTGCCATCTGATACACATCCTCAACGGTTATGACGGTTGTCATACTCATCTCATCTTGGATATCGTATCTTAAGCCATTCATATATCTGGCGACTTTTTCATCATCGCTCTCCCGATGACCTGCTCTGATATTGAGCTTGTAGAACTCTTCGGTATACTCCTTTACCGTCATCATCTTTACCGTCATCAGCTTCTGTCTCAGGTTCTGCATTCTCTTGAACAATGTGATCTGATAATCCCTCGGGATGAATTTTGCCTTCATCTTCGCAATCATTCGATCCCAGCTTTTGATCTTTTGTTTGCCTTTGGAACGTCTATCTTCCTGAAGCTCGTCCCACCATAATGTTGCATGTCCTGTCAATTTAGTGACAGCATGCCTTACCTTCGTATCCTCTTCGATATATTCATAATCGAAGTAGGTGTCAAGAGCCCTAATCCAGTCTAACAGCTCTTCTGCATCCAAACTTCCTTCATAGACTGGAATGTCCATTTTTGTCTTTGAACTCATTCGAGCGATAGCCTTAATTAACCGCTCATTGGCTGCATCTTCAGCTGCAACTTCTCCTTGCTATTCGGCTTCTACTTCACCTTCGGAGTCGCTCATATATCCAGCATTTGTTGTGCGTCTCTACGCTGCTTCCATGTCTTCCAATCTCGCTCTGAGATCGTGTATCTGCCTTTCCATCTCGGGATTCCCTGTTGGCCTACCTCTTCTTCGCACATCCCTGTCCTTTGGATTAGGTGACTACCTTTCCCTTTGGGGCGGCATGGTGAATTCTTCTTTCTCCCTCTGTCTGAATTATACAAACAGAGACTCGCTCTGATACCACTTGATGCAGACGCCACCTGACACATGTCCGCGATCACCAGGACCTTCCTTTTCCCAGGCCCGAAGAGTTAAAGTACTCCTCAACCCCCTGTCGGGAGTTCTCAATACCCACAGGATTTCTCTGCGATCTCCTTTCTTTAAAATCGGGAAATCGAACCTCGTGATATCGCGAGTCCTGCGCTCACGAAATCGGGTCTTGTAAGTCCCCGAACCCCGATGACCACTCGCCTGCGGCTTTCTTGCTCCTTCCACTAGCTCCTTCTCCACACGACCTGTCGGCCACGGGACCAAGCCCCTTTTCTCTATTGGAACTTCGGAGTTCGTGAATTTGCAATGAGAAGAATTCACGCCCCTGGGATCTCCGATTCCCAATCTCCGACGCCACCTGTCCCCCTTTTTTGTTCTCTGGGGCCAACACGCTAACTAATGGTTACGGAGATATCGCCTCTCGCAACCTCGTAAACCTTGACGCAAATCTCTGCGCTCCCAATACGCGAACCTCCGAGTTCACGATATGCCGATGCCGCCTATCCTCCCCTCAACACTGTGGCTGCATGGTTATCGCGTTTCAGAGTTTCGTGATTCCTCCGACAGTGATTCTTACAACACCGAAAACCCCGAAAGATGATCCCCGATGGACGTGAGGACTAGCCTTCCATGTCACCACTCCTTCCCGTGCTATCGGGTATCATGAGATTGTGATTCCGTTCTACAAGAGTCCCGCGACCACGGAAACTCCGATATCCTGAACTTCGAACCTCCAGGATCTTCTCTTCTCCTCCAGGCTTAAAACCTGTGCAACTTTTCCGAGATCTAACGGCCTACGGGATTTCGCGGCTTCCGTCTGCGAATCCTAACCGTCGATTCTCCTTTGATGATATTTCTCTGAAATGACTAAGTATTTCTTCTCCAGACTTACTCTTCAATCCTGCGCCTGAAAACTCTGTGTGACCCTTCTTTGATCAAACTTCCTGTGCTTCCCTTCGATGACACTACGAAGGCGCTATACCTTTATGAGCTTCTCCACTCTGACTCCTTCAGAGGGACTTTGTGCACACTCCTCGCGCTCGACCTTCAACCACTTCCTAAGTGTTGAGTCTTTCAGACTCTGCGCACCTCCTGCAACAGTAGTCTCTGACTTCTTTTTGCTCAGATTAACTACTGAGACTCCTGACTCCACCTCTGCACTCTTCACACGGCTTCCACAACAACCCTATAACTTCTGGGTGAATGAGAACAAGTGTTTAACTATCGAGCCTTCATCGACGCACTCTTTGCTGATGAATTCAACTGCACTCTATGCAGGAATCTCCTGGCTCAGATAGAGAAACAATTGAAACTTATTCTCTCTCTCAGACTTCAGTTTAAACCCTAAAATCACATGCACAGCATATTCAAAGAAAATGCATATCCAGAAAACAAACATTCATGAGCACATCATCAACACAGAGAAACAACACCGGCCATGAATTTGAATCAGAACTTCATTCTATTAATTCAACATATGTACATGGGTGTTCTTCACACAGTTCTCTGCTTTCTATTCTCTTCTAAATGCTTGAGAATAATATTACAATGATACAATGAGGGTGTCTATATCCATTTTCCCTCTCGAACTCTAAAACTGTCTAATCTGGAAAATAAAATCCTATCTACCTACATTAAATCTATTAAATGCCTCCTATCTAATTCAGACAAGAGCGTATGGCTCGAGGTCTGATACCATATACAAAAGGAGCTCCTTCATAAAGGATTCATTTAAGACTTGCGCTACAATCCCAAAGCACTTTTAAAATTTTGGGTTTGTTTCTCCAGCTGAACTTTC
>ML876671.1:16044-34243 GCA_009831015.1 Picea engelmannii
AGACATCCAGTGGGGAAACATCACATAATACCTCATCCTTGAAGGGTTGGATGCCGTATGAAAATCGACACTGCTGGCTAACACGAAGATCTCGTCCTTGACGAAGCCACCTGATGGTGTATGGTTGTGGGTGTGGTGTTGTCGACAATCCCAACTGTTTAATGACCTCTACTGAGATGAGGTTCTTTTGGCTTCCACTATCAACAATAAAATGCAGCGGGGTCCCCTTCACCCACATCTGTGAATGAAAAAGGCGCTCCCCCTCTTATGGATCTATTGGTTCTTCTGGTTGAATTGTTGCGGTCGCGACAATAGCAGTGGGGTCTGCGTCGATGATCTGTCTTTTACCAGTATTTTCATAATCAAATTCTGAATCAAGGTTCGGCTCCTTGTCTTTGATCTCGGCCACCAATGACTGTTTTGAGCGACATTCATCGGTGTTGTGCCAGGGGATTTTGTGGAAATCACACCATTTCCCGGTGTCCTTCTTTGTCTTCCCATGACCCTTCTTTTCCTGTGTCTTGGACTGGTTTTCAGGAGACTGTTTGTTAGGGCTATCTTTATAGTACTTTGGTTGTTGTGGATTTGCAAACTCGAACTCCTGTTTGTTCTGGTGCTTAAATTTATGCTCAATTTTAACAGCATATCGATAGGCTGAATCGAGTGATGATATGTCTAGGAAATCCATTTCAGTTTGGATGTCCCCAAATTTTTGTGGACGTAGCCCCGGGAGGGGGTGAACCACGGTAATAACTATGTAATGTGATGAATGCATGCATATCTCTATTTACTTTTGTTAGTTAAATGTTGAATGTGATGAATGAATGAGTTATTATATTGTTTAGTTCATTGTTGTTGTGCTATTCAATCCCAAAGGTCAGATAATAGTAATTTGTAATGAAAATCATAAGTAATGGCTCAGAACGCATACCCTCTATCTCCTACTCAATCCTAGGCTATAAACACCTGAGTCTTACAGCCACCCATAAAAGCTATCTCGGGTGAGACTGCGCAGTGCATTCTGTGTGTTGTGTTGCCTTCTGGTTCACCAAATGGGCCGATAGTTTTAGGTGTTGTTGGTACCCTGAAAGATACGAACCCGGGTCAGTAACGCAGAGTTGTTCGGTAGGTTAAAACCAACAATCGGTGAAATACTTGTTGAGGCTAGAAAAACCTGAGTTCAAGGTTTAATACAATGCTCAATAATATGTTTGTTTCCCGAGGAAGAGGAAGAAGCTATAAAATCATTGATTTTGTCATCCTCTATTTTATCTCTTATGTCTAGGTATTGATCTATGGAGAGGACTTGATGGTCTTCCCCTTCTTAATCACTCTCTTATCCATCAACCCAAAGTGGTGTTTCTAAGTATATGTTGGGTTTAGCGGGAGGGTAGAGGGTTAATTATTTTGTGGATGTCTCGTGGGAAATAGTCATGTTTCCTTATCAACAACTGATGTAGGCATCGATAATCGAAAACCATGGTCGTCCCGGGATTGGAGGATACCCGTCCAAATAGGTTTTGGGTTGTAGGACCATGAAGTCAACAAGAGATTCCCACGAATAAAAAAATATCACTACATCTTCTAGGATGCCCTCTGGTTTAATTATTGATCTATCAGGGAATTGAAGGAAAGTAAGGCTTGCATGGTCTCTCATGTCATAAGTGTATTGTTGATTTGCACATTAATGACTGGACTACATGGGTCAAATTATTTAGCTATGAGAACTCCCCCCATCATTAGTTTGGATAGTTTTCCCATGACATGAACAGTTTGGGGATATTTTTTTTTCCTATTGGTATTCCTCAAACAAAGTTATCGTACCTCTTTTGAGTAAATAGGTACATCCTTAATTGCTTGAAATAGTGTTCTTTTGACACACAATTTTTTTAATTCTCCTAAGAAATCAAAATCACACTATGTAGGAGGCTTTTCTTGATTTATCCTTTCATATAGGTTGGGGCTTGAAGTTTAGGGTGGGAATTTTCAGCTTTTGAAGGTTCATGAGATTGTTTTTGTTGTGATTCTTCATTTGGGACCTCCTCATTCAAATCTCCAATGCTAATGTGAGGTTCGTCCTTGGTTAGAGTTTTCCCAAATCTAAGGTGAATATCTTTACAGTCTAGGGAAGAGTGGATTAAGTAGGGTAGGTTGCAAGTCCCACGGCTTGTGTTGGTTGACCTGGACTTCCATTATTTGGGTTAGGTATGGGTTGTGCAACTAATTTTGGTCAAGGAGGGGTGGATGTAGATGCCTACATTTGGGGGGGAGGAATAAGTTTCATGGGTGGTTGTGTCATAGGTTGTTGAGGTTCTCCCATGGTGGGATTTCTCCATTCGTGTTTCCATAACTGGTTAGGAGGAGGAGCTACCCATTGTTGTGTTGGCATACCCCATGATTCAGAAGCATATTTCATTTAAGGATTAGTCCAATATGAATTAAAATATTGATATTGATATTGGATCATACCTTGAGTTCTAGGCTGCCAAGGTCGCTTTTGAGAGATGTAGCACAATTGTTCTAGCTCCTTGGATTTTTTATAGATGGATTTTAGTCCGGGAAGGGATGGATAGTTATGAGTATCATGGTCCTCGTTTCATAGTCCATATATCTTGATTTGATCCAACAGACATTCTCTCTTTGGATGCTTCATTTTGCATCTCGGGAAAACGATAGCCAACGCTCATTCTATTTCTTCATGTTTCTTCTTCGTCTGCAGTGTATCTAGTTGGGAGATAATGGAACTAAGTATATCAGTCTTAAAGTCCTCTAACATGTTCCAAATTTCTTCCCTCGTTACCCCACTTCCAACGGTCTTGCTTGTTCTTTCTAATATATTTCTTGGCCCTTTGCTTGTTTTAGTTGTGCCTCTAGAATATTTATAGCAAGGTTCCAAGATAATATCTCAGATACTAACTGAGAAACATCTTCCCTTCCCATAAGGTTGAGGAGTTCCGGACAATTATCTTGGATTCCTCTTAGAAATAAGACACATCGTGTTTCAAGAGCCAAGTCTCCTTGCTTTTCCCTTTGTAGGTTATAGGTGAACCATTCAACGTAATCTTCTAGACTCTCATCTTCATGTTGCATCATCTTGAAGACTTCCTCTCTTCTTTCTTTGTCCTTGCAGTAGTCTTGGTACTTGTTTAGAAAATTCTTCATCATTTGATCTCATGATCAGATGTTATCCTTTCTGAGACCTATAAACCATCGTAGCAATGCAATTTTAAGTTTGGTGATAAAAACATTCAATTTATGGGAATTTGTCACATAGTCATAGCTTATGCAAAGCGCATCAAACTCGAAGAGGAAGGTATCAAGATCTTATTTAGATAACCCATGAAAGTTTGGCAAGGCGGAGTGAGGGATGTTCTTCATCTTGTTTTCCTCGTCTGTTTCTTTGATTGGGAATATGAAATTCATGGGTTCCTCCTTGAAAATCTCGTGTGCCATATATTTTCGAGGGTTGGCCTCTTCTTTGAAAGGTGCCTTGGGAAAAATGAACTCTTCTAAATGATATTGCTCGTTGACTTACTCCTCTAACAATAGAATCTCAATGTGCAAAGATCCTTGCACAATATTTGATACCTAAGGATATGTTTCAATATTCTTTATGTCAAGCGAACTTGTTGTAGGTGATAAGTAATTTGGTTGGTTGGGATCCTTTCCCCCTTGTGATTGGCTTGCATGGTTAGCTTTTCGGGGTTTTTGGAAGAGATAATAAATCTACCTTGTTGATATCTATATTTGGGCATAGAAAAGATTAGAAAATAATCCTACAAATTACTGAAAAGAAATCATAACATTTATTCTATTGAAATGAAAAAAATCCACACAACTAAACAACACTACTTTTTTTTTTTACAGTTACTGGGTAATGGCGCAAAAAATGACGAACTTTTCAATTACTTCCTAATTATCTTAGTGAGCAAATGAAGAGTTGTACATTTAATTATTAGTTTGAGGTCGTATCTTACTTACGAACTGTACTTGTGGACCATATGTGCAAAGATTAGTGTTGTTCTAGCTAAGGAGTTGTACTACTTTTTATGTCACAAATCGAGGCTTAAATTTACTTAATTAAGTCACCAGATTATATTAGTATAGGAAAGTAAATATCACACTTGCGGAAATTAAATAACATGTGTGAAATTGTAATGATACTTGCATAAATTGAAATCACACTTTGTGGAAATTAAATTATACTTGCAAAAATTAAAATTTCACTTGCGGAAATTGAAATCACGCTCACATAAATTGAAATCACGCTTGCAAAAATTGAAATCTACACTATGTTCTATTGATTATTTGCTCAAGTAGAATGAAGGTCATGTTCTATTGTAACAATTACGTTTTTTCACATTCAGTAACTATCCAATGTAATTATCTATCTCAAATTGCTAAAGATATTATGAATCAAAAAGAAAATAGAATAAAGTGCAGATGCAAACGGAGTTGCAGCAACGAAGCTGCAGTACAAAAAAAGAATCACAGTGACACGAGTTGCAACAATGAATTTGCAGTAGAAAAAAGGAATCACAGTGACGTGAGTTGCAGCAACATAAATTCCAACACGCCAGAATTTAAAGTGAAGCGAATTGAAATACCTAGAGTTGTAACAATGTATGTGCTCTTGAACTCGGAGAAATCAAAACATAGGTTAATTGTGGCTTATAGTTATAAATTCTTCTAACACTAATTGAATATCAACCATACATGAATTGAAGCAATGTTTCTACGAAATCATAATTATAGCAGACTAAGAAAGGGAACATCTATGGCCCCAGCCAACGCGGCCACTTGGAGCAGTTTATTAATGCAAAAGAAAAATATTACAGAGAGATTTTACAAGATAGTTTCTCACAATCGATCATCGACAAATGACCATCCATGCTCTTTAAATATATATCATGGACCAATCGGGTGTTAAGCCACGGATCAATGGTCGTTAAGATCCAGGAGAGTATGAACCGTCGGATCACTCTTTTTTGGGAACATATTGTGACCGTCGGATGTCCTAACTACAAATGAATACTAATGCATACTAAAGAAACACACTTTTACCTAATGACACATTAGACCAAGTAGTTCTTAACTAACTCCTAAGTGTCTAAATATCCTAACATCCCCTCTTAAGAACAACTTGGGATAGGATTGAAGGATTTACAATGTTGACACAATAGGAGAAAGAAGGAGGCATTAGAACCTATCCCCCTTTAATGACAACTTCCTGAACTCCTAACATAGATCGAAGTTTGGAAAACTTCGCTTCTGTAAGAGACTTTGTGAAAATGTCTATAACTTGATCTTCTGTAGGGCAAAAGAGCACTTCAATAACTTGATCATGAATGAGATTTCTGATGAAGTGCATGTGCAGCTCGATGTGCTTGTTGCATTGATGTTGAATTGGGTCTTTAGTGAGCTTGACAGCACTCTTATTGTCACACCAAAGGCTAGTCGAATTTTGTTGCTCGAATCCAAACTATGAAAGGATATGTTGAAGCCACAAGGCTTCCTGACTTGCATTTACCGTTGCTCGGTACTCTGCTTTTGCTAAAGAAAGTGCAATAGCATGTTGTTTCTTACAATCCCAAGTGACAAGTCATGAACCAAGGCTGAAAACATAACCTGCAGTAGACTTCCGATCATCAGGGTCGCCGGCCCAATCTGAATCAGTGAAACCAACCAATAAAGGAGTCCCCCCTGAAATGTAATGTATCCCAAACTGAATTGTACCACGGACATAGCGAAGTATCATTTTAATGGATTTCATGGGGTGTTTGGATATACCAGGCAACATGACCAACATCAAAGGAAATATCAGGAAGGGTATGAGTCAAGTATAAGAGGCTACCAACTGACTGACGATACAGGGTGGCATCAACTTCAGGATAATTATAGGTGGTAGTAAGCTTGACTCCAGACTGGAAGGTAGAAGGGGCTAATTTATAATCATCCATGTGAAAGCGAAGAAGAAGGTCACAAGCATACTTAGACTGGGAAATAAAAATTCCTTCATTGGTTTGCAAAACTTGGAGTCCAAGGAAATAGTGCAAAAAGCCTAAGTTTGTCATTTCAAATTTATTCTTAAGGTTGGTTTTCACATGGTTTAAAAATTTTGAGTCACTACCAAGAAGGATAAGGTCATCAACATAAAGAACAAGGATTATGAGATGGCTTCTAATTTCTTGGTATAGACATTAGGATCAGAATGGCATCTAGAGAATCCAGTGTCAATAAGAAAGTTGTCCATTTTGGCATACCAAGCTCGAGGAGCTTGCTTAAGACCATAAAGATATTTCTTAAGGCGAGATACAAGGCTAGATTCATTCTGGACATAGCCAGTAGGTTGTTCCATGTAGATTTCTTCTTTCAAATCTCCATGCAAGAAGGTAGATTTAACATCCATCTGATGGACCTCCCCTTTATGTGAGGTAGCAAGGGCAAGAATAAGGCGGATGGAATTCATTTTGGCTACAGGGGAAGAGGTTTCATTAGAGTCAATTCCTTCAGCTTGGGAAAATACTTTGGCAACTAACCAAGCCTTGTGTCTTTCAACACTTACATCTGATGCATACTTAGTTCTGTAGACCCATTTACATCTGATAATTTTTCTTCCTTTTGGAAGAGGTACAAGATCCCAAGTATCGTTTTCCATTAAAGAACGATACTCTTGATTCATTGTTGTATCCCAATATGGATGACCTGAAGCTTATGAAAATGTCTCTAGATCATGAGTCTCTGAAACTTGAGCCAAAAGAGAAGAGGCTCGCTGGAACTATGAACATGTTCGGCGTTGATCTGGAGGATCGCCGACAAGACCACTAGTTGCTTCTCGTGTTGAACGAACCCATCTAGAAAGAGGTGGAACTGGTGCGAGTTTAGGTTCAAAGGACTCATCTGGAGGAAGGTGAGCAAGCAGAGGTGGATTTTCATCATCACTGTCATTATCTGAAGAAGAAACCAGAATAGGAATAGAAGAAGGCATAAACGTCGAAGATGGCTCGCAGGCTGAAGAAGCCACAACCATCAAATTAGGCTCGTAGGCCAAGAGATTTTCATCAAATTTAACATCTCTTCTAAGAATATTTTCATTACAATGTGGTTGAAGAAGTCTATAACCTTTGACATCTTCAGAATAACCAACAAATATACACTTCTCACTTTTAGGTTGCAATGCTTTCCTTTTCTCATCAGGAATGTGAGTCCATGCTATACTTCCAAATACACGGAAGTGACTTACATTTGGTTTAATTTTAGTCCAAGCTTCTTCCGGTGTTATATTTTTAAGAGACTTTGTGGGAGTGTGATTGACTATGTAATGTGCACAGTTGATTGCTTCCACCCAATACCTTAGACTTAATCCCTTAGATTGGATCATACAATTAGCCATTTCTTTTAATGTGTGGTTCTTTCTCTCAGCATCACCATTTTTTGTGGTGTATATGGAACAATGTGTTGCATTTGGATGCCATGTGTAGTGCAGTAACTGGTAAAATTATTGTTCACATATTCACCTCCATTATATGTTCTTAACTTTTGAATTTGAAGTCCAGATTACTTTTCTGCAAGGGCCTTGTAGGCCAAAAACTTGTCAAAAAATTTGCTCTTAAGTTTTAAGAAGTAAACCCAAGTACGTCTGGAAAAGTCATCAATGAAAGTTAAGAAATACATGCACCTAGAAAAGGAAGGAGAATAAAGTGGACCACACAAATCACTGTGAACAAGCTGGAAGGGGCCAGAGGCGTGCTAAGAGGCACGTTTGTCAAAATTGTCCCGATGATGTTTGTCGAGAAAAAAATGGGCACAAACACCATCTCTGCATGAAACAAGAGGAATACCAGTCACCATCTGTGATTAAATAGTTGCGGCAATAAGCGATAGTTTAGATGACCAAACTGCTCATGCCAAAGTTTGCTCAAGTCATCGCTATGAGCAACAAAAACTGATGAAAAATATGATGACCCAAAGTTGTCAAACTTGTACAACCTGGTAATATCATCAGCAATTCTAGTTGCAAGAACGTGCTTAGGATCTTTTAGATCCTTGATTACAACTTTGTGAGGTGAAAACTCTACGATTTTACCTTCACCTGAATGAGTGATTTGATAGACTGGTAGAAGGTTACAAGAAAGACTTGGAACACATAATACATCATTGAAATGACCATTATCTACTTGAACTGTTCCAGATCCTACAACACTAAGAGATCTATCATCACCAACAAGTATTTTCTTGGTGTTGCATTCATTTAGAGCATAAAATATGTCTTTATCCTTAGCCATATGATAAGATGCTCCATAATCAATAAGCCACTCATCAGAAGAAGAATTAGAAGTTGTATTGAAGGAGAAACCAGAAGCAAAAAGTGCATGTCCATGAGAAGAAGAAGAAGCAGTAGAATCAATACTGATGTCGTGCTTCTTCATTGTTGCTTCTAAAGTTGCCATCTTCTTGAAACATTTGGAATCATCATGACCATCTTTATCACAAAAGTTGCAATGTCTGTCAGTCTTCTTATTTTTATATTTTGCTCATTTGCCACCATTAGGAGCTGAAGTTGTCTGAGCGGGTTTGGGACCCTTATGTTTCTTGTTGTTGTAGCAAGGATGTTTCTTCTTGAGATACTTGGGTTTATCTTTCTGTTGGGAAACTAAGGCTTTGTTGGAGGTACCTGCAGTGTTGATCACTCCAAGTCGTACAAGCTTATCTTCCTCTCTAATTAAAGCAGCACAAAAGGACTCAAGAGTGGGTTTTTGATAAGATTTCCCTATATCCTCTCTCATGGCATAAAAGGTAGATACAAACACAGAATATGCACTACCTAGCTTAGAAAGAATAAGATAGATGCAACTCTTTTCCTCCATTTTTATCTCACATTCTTCACATAAAATTCTGAGTGTTTTAAACTTAGATAAATAGTCTCCAAGGCAAGAAAAATCACTTGGACTCGAGGTCGGTACTTGATTTTCTAAATGTTGTGCTCAAATAATATTGAATTTACCCAACACAGATTCAATCTTTTCCCAAGCTTCTTCGGGGTCATCAATTTCTTTAAGGTGGAACCTTAAATTAGGAGAGATGGACATTTTGATTAGTCCACGTGCTTCGTCACTACTATTAGCCCATTTGGATTTCTTATCATCATCATTGGGTGTTTTTTCCTTTCCCAAGGTAATCTAGTACAAGCCTTTACTTCTTAATAAATCTTCCATATGAGATTTCTAGTGGAAGTAGTTGGTGTTGGTAAGTAAGACATTACTTGTAGAAGCCATATTAAATATGCAAATAATATGGATTTAAAAACTGAAAATGATGATCTGGATGGAAAGATCTTGAAAAGTTATGCGATTTATAAAAAAAACGGCACTGAAAATGGACTTCGGATGTGAGAGTTATGCCCTTTTAAAAAAAGGCATAAACGGTAACCAAATGACCACGTGATAGTGTAAGTTGCTTTATGAAGTGACCCACTTTTATAAAGAGAAGTGGGGATCATTTTTACAATGAAGTTACTTTATAACAGAAAATTTGCATGCAAAATAAATAACTCTAAAATAAAATATTAAAGCTACTTATAGTGATTCACTTTTATACTTGAAGTGAAATACACTTTACAATTTTAGCATGAACTTTTTCAAAAAAAGTAACAAAAGAGAGACTTGAACTCAAGACCTCTTACTTAATAAGGAAATTTTTAACCAAATCATCTAACAAAACATATTGTAATGTTCAGAAGGAGGATTGTTGTTGTTGAATATGGTCTTGGAGAGCGTGCTAAAAAAAACTATTTTCACACAAGAAAAAAAAAATCTCCGGACCTAACTGTAATGGTCGTATCTTGGGAAAACGGAAACCTTTTCGAGTGAAACGAAAAGTGTTCCAGAATGAAATGAGTGCTCAGGATGAAATGGAATAGTCCTCTCCACCCAAAAATGTACGGAAATGATAGAAAATGGAAATGAGGCAACTCAGCTTCATGATCTCGATCTACAACAGGAGCGAGTCTTCAAACATGCTTTGATACCATGTTCGAAAACACAAGTATTCCAACAGAGGATGAACACCTTCAGTAACCACTCACATAACCAGATCAAAGATTAACACACCAATTTTTTCATGTGGTAAAACCCCTATGGGGAAACATCCACAGCCCTAGCCAACGTGACCACTTGGAGCAGTTTATTAATGCAAAAGAAAAAGATTACAGAGATATTTTACAAGAGATTTTCTCACAATCGATCATCGGAAAATGACCCTCCATGCTATTTAAATAGATATCATGGATCAAACGGGTGTTAAGCCACGAATCAATGGTTGTTAAGATCGAGGAGAGTATGAACCGTCGGATCACTCTATGTCGAGAACATATCGTGACCGTCAGATGTCCTAACTACAAATGCATACTAAAGAAACACATGTTTACCTAATGACACATTAGACCAAGTAGTTCTTAACTAACTCCTAAGTGTCTAAATATCCTAACACTTTAAACTCAAGGAGCTTTGATACCTCTTTAATAAATAGAACAAGCACAAGACAAGACAATAATTGTCGAAAAAGGATTTAAGTCATCTCAACATTATACTCATCCAATGATATCAACATTACATTCATCCAATTGAAAAGAGCCAACATATTGACAACTCATCAATAGATAAGGATGACACCTTATAAAATAGTTGATCTCGAACTTTGTGATTTGCAAGAGAATTTAGATTTGCATTTAGATTTGATCTATTGAAGCTTGCACTTGTTGCACAATCTCCAACCGCGATCTCTACCCGCACACAACCCATGTGAAGCGCAGAAGCCCCATTCACTTTCCTTGATTAGGCCATCTAAATAATCATAGATGGTAGTGGCATCCATTCCATCGATACTGAAGCTACCAATTTACTATACCGAAATTATCGATTGTGGATGCAACCAAACAACAATATCCATCTCGCACACACATTAGATGGAAAGGATATGTCTGGGGGTTCCAACCACCAATATGTGAAAGGAAGAGGAGATGATCATGTGTGAAGCCAAGTTGGAGAAAGAAACCCACAACAATTGGAAAGAAAGGTAATTATTTTTTTATGTTTCTCTTTATCCCATGTGAGTAGGGTAATAAAATTGGAATAAGAGGGTCTAAGGTACATTTGTGCTCATCTGAAATGGTCGATGGTTTCTTTTGAATGCTTGATGATGGATATCATGTGTCTATTTTTGACACTTTCTTCACACTTGGAATTTTTCAAAACTATTTATGGTGTTTATAACTGCAACCTGGCAATTGAACAATTATACACAAAGCATGTAATCTCATGTATCAAAAGGACAAAGAGTTGCTTGTACCTCTACACTTGATGGAGCATTGTCAAAAATTCAAAGGTCATAACCATTGATGGTCTATGTAAATTTGTTTCAATTGATCCATGTCAAGATTATTTGCACAAGTCATGTGGTCCATAGTTGGTTGAGTCATTGAATAGTACAAAAGAGGAATTGTATGAAATCCTTTCAAATTCAATAAGGTGTTTTCAATCCAAATATCAATTGTCAAAAAAAACCTACTTGAAGTTGAATAAGGAGGTCTTTATCATAAAAAAACAAATCATTGTAAAAATTGCACTTTGGGTTGCATGATTGGTAGTACCTAACACCCTAAGGTTGTAAACAAGTTCAAGCAAGCAAGAATGATATAAATAAATTCAAACAAACATGACATAATTGCAAATATAAAATAGGTAAAGGAGAAAAGTGTTTGCAAAATGCAAATCAAGAAATTAAAGAATTATAGAACTTCTTACATCATTCAGATAATTTGATTATTAATCTTCACAAGCAAATTGATTGGAAGGATAGATTAATTAAAGTAATGAATCGAGAACATTGTTGATGCAACTTGTGACACGTGACTTAATGCAAATGATGGATGTTAGTTGTGACATGGATGATCTAATGCAAATGCATAATGCTACTAATGACACAAATTATCTAATGAAAATGGTTAATAAAAATGCAATTAAAGAGACAGTTGATAATTCCTTATACGATTACAAGATGAAATTATTCATCAATAGTGAATTGATGAAGGAATGTTTTATGGAATATGAATCACAAGTTGAAGCACAAAGTGATAACAACAACAGTTAATGTGAATTTGAAGCTATCAATGAAAACATTTATGAAGAACTTCAAAATGTACAAAATTATTTGGAGCAATCTATAATATGAAAGTTGTTGTTTTTGTCATTGTTGATGTCTAGATATATTAAGGTCCAAACAACAACCTCATGAGGATATGAATCCCCTTGTGTTTTTATAGAGGTGGTACTCCTCTTTGGCTAAAAGATATATCTTGAATATATTGGATTAGGGAGAATACTAGACATCAAACCTCAACATCTTATTGCTTAGTTTTATATTGAAATGGTTCTTGATAGTTCCTAATTTGATCTTTATGTGCAACAAATTGCTTCTCAACAATAAAACGATTGAAGGAAGGCTCCAATATCAAAATATATGTATACTCAACATCATTTATGCAACCCTCTAAATCACATACAAATAGTGGATGCATCCATATCTTCTCACAAGAAATAGGAGGAAATGGTTTTGATCATTTCAAAGGAATTTAAATGAGTTCTACATTCATAAATGAAAGAATTTTATGGGAATACTTCAAAAATATCATGCTTAGGGACCCCAAGATCTGAGAAATCATTAAAGTAAAACCATGAAGTAGTTCTCTTTGGAGTTTCATAAAGATATTCAACAACTAAAAACATATCGGCAAACCAATTGACTAATGCTTTAGAAACAAAGCTTGACAAACTCAAGGATTAAATTTCAATGGATCCAATAGACAATCATGGCTTACATTTGACAGTCACATATATAGTTGTAAATACTCCATGATCTTATATAGAACTAGTCTTTGAAGAGTACAGGAAGGACACTCAAAAACTCAGCCTTATGTTAATTTCATAAATACAAACAAAAATCCTTGAGAAAGTGGTGTAGAAGAAGAAGAAGAAGAATGGAGAAGATGGAGATCTATGTTTGTTGTTCAGAAGATTTTCTACATGTTGATGGTTGGACCCTTCTATTCTGATCTTTTGATTTCATTCTTCTAACCCATTGATGGAGCGTTCGCTTTCTTTTTGAAATCTTCTCTTATAACTACTTGAGGTAGTTAGGGTTTTTTCTTATCGAAGTTTCCATAGGCGTTGTCTAAACATTCGAATTTTTGAACTTTTTCACCGAAATTCGGCAAAACAGATCTTGATAAAATCACCATTTTTTGTTGTTTAAATTGAATTTTTGAATGCATAAATGGATTCAACACCCTGAAAAACCCTCGAGGCATTCGAATTATACAAACTCAATCACTTAAATCTGGAGTTCCAACAATTTTTGGTCAAATTTCGAGCAAAATTGATTGGAAAATATGCCCTTAAAAACACCAAAAAGTCAAACATTTAGACTATTCCTTTTCCATACATTTTTCTTGTTGAAATAATAACTTCAATTAATACCTCATTGAAGACTCATTAATGATTTTATATTATTGATATTCATATTTTGAAGTGGGCCCCTTTTAATCTTTAATAATTGTTTTTTAATAAGCTTTTATTTTGAAATTTTAACCGGATGCCTTTTTAAAGAGAGAATTGTATTTTAATTTTCTGGACAATATATTTAACTTTTCATCCATGTAAACCAATTTATATTTAACCTTGATCATCTCATATTTCCAACGAGTCCTCCTGAGCAATATTTTGATTTCTGGATCTCAAGATATAAGCTCGTGAAGTCGAGGTACCAAGCAAATTTATCAGCAAAACATTAAAATATAGCTCATATTTATTTCACATTCTGGGAGAATCATGGCCACTTCTAGCTCTTGAAACCAATTCCATCATCTTCCTCATCGAAACACCTTTCCAACGAGGTATATTTTGTCCAAATATGACTCTCGGATCTCGATATATGGCCTCCAGAAAATCATTGCTCAGCAGTCATTCATCAAATCTCATGGGTTAATCTGAGCTCTTCATTCAAATTCGCCTATCCACTTAAAAATTTGATTTTTCCTTTGTAATAGATATCCCACGTGCATTTTTGTGTTTGGTTGTTTAGTATTTATAAAGAAAAAGGCTTCATGCCTTTCATGTGAAGCATATGGAGACTATGGAAACTTAGAGATTCGACCCCTCAGAAAATTAATGAAATAATTAAAATTTTGACTGCCCAGTCATCATCCACCAAGCACCCAAACACCAGTGAGTCAATGTCCATGTTATTAGTGATTCGGTATCCATGTCATCGGTGAGTCAGCGTCCACATCATTGCCACGTGTCACAGTGTCGTTGGGTACCATAAGTTTCCATGTGTCATCACATGATTGGTCAACACATATCACACTCCCATTGGTTGCCATGTGTCCTCATGTGATTAGATATCAGGTCTTCCATATGGTGTGATTTCATTGGTTGATAAAACTGCCACATGTCATCAAATGGTTAAATACCATGTAAAGGGAGAAGACTTGGGGAATTAGTTAAGTACAGGAGATGGAATAAGGGAATGGAGGGAGGAGGGCGAACAAACGAAGAAATGGGGGGGTCACATGTAAATGTGTTGAACCTGCACAGAAAATATCTAGCTAGAAAATACTACACACATTTGTAGAGATAAATTGAGAAAGAATAAGAAAGAGAGAAAGAATAGAAGAATTCTCATTAACCGTTTGAATAATGAATAATTTACACATGATATAATTTGTATAACTCAATGAATGCACACTGGAGGAGAACCAATGTGCCATAGTGGTGGTATAGAGTGATCTGGACACACACCAGTAGTTACAAGAGTTAACTTCCACCTATTCTAGTCTCTCAGGCAGTTACAAGAGTGAACTTCCACCTAGCTGAGTTAACTAGTCAACCAGTCTTCAGTTAATTGATTGAACAAAGTGTAGTGAGGAGTAGATAAAGGAATCAAGTGTAATGCGCCAGTCTGGTTATGATCCCAAGGCAAGTGCGCATTAGCATAGTGATGATCCCAATGTTTCATGGTGACAAAACCAGTGCAGCATCTAGACTCAACTCAACTAGTCAAATTGAAGTGTCAATTGAAGAGAATATTATCCAAGTGGAATATTCTCCCATAAAATATAGGATATTGGATAATGACTAATTATGACTAATAAACAAGAAAAAACCTTAGGAAAAACAAATCCTTGGTGTGTTTGAAGTAACTCCAACAACCCCCCCTGAACATCACTATGGTGAAAATGAAGAATAGGTCCTGGAAACGAGGTTGTGTTAGGTACCCAAATACAAAAGATACACTGAAAATAAAGTGAGGAAAGAGGGAAAACCTCATGTGAAAACCCCCCCCTCAAGGTACAATGTATGTAAAAAGAAGAACTGCAGTTGCTAGGCAATTGTGCCCTTCACTCCAAGATGACTTCACAGAGAATGGAACTTCTGCTCAGTGAAGGTCTTGGTGAATATGTCTATCATTTGTTCTGTTGAAGAACAGAAATGTAGGTCGATGATCCCCTCGTGTACTAAGTCTCGGATGTAATGCATGTGGATCTCGATGTGCTTTGTTTGTTGTCTTTGAACTGGATCTCTACAAAACTTTAGATTGCTCTGGTTATCATACCAGATGACAATCGACCGATGAAACTAAATGCCCAACTCAGTGAGAAAATGTTGTAGCCACATAGCCTAAATGGTTATGTTAACTACCCCTTTGTACTCTGCATCGACTGAAGAAAGAGAAATAGCAACCTTCTTCTTACTCGACCAACAGATAGTCCCAAAACCAATACTGAGTGAGTAACCAAATGTGGACTTGCGATCAATGTTATTGCCAGCCCAGTCAGAATCAGTAAAACCGATGAGATATAATGTACACTATGTTGCATAATGAATCCCAAAGGTGATGGTGCCCTGTATGTATCGAAGGATACGCTTTGCATCCTTCCAATGTATCTCATGCAGCTCCTACATGAACCTGGAAACTGCGCCAACTACATAGGAGAGGTATGGTCTGGAGTGTGTGAGACACAACAAGCTCCCCACTAGATATCTCTATAGTGTGTTGTCAACCAGTGGAATCTCCCCGTCATCCTCAAGTTTGACTCCTGATAGGAAAGGAGTCGGAGAAGACTTGTATTCTATCATGTGAAATCTCTCAAGGAGATATCATGCATACTTGGCTTGAGACAGTTTGATGCCTGATGCATCGTGACTGATCTCGAGTCCAAGGAAGAAGTGTAGAGGACCCATCTCCATCATCAAAAACCTGTCATGTAGAATCCTCTTGACTGCAACAATCGTTGAAATAGAGAAATCGGTGATCAACAAATCATCAACATATAGAACTAAGATTAGAAGTGAATCAATCATCCTGAGCATGTAGAAATTCAGGTCTTATTTACAACGTACAAAGTTTTGTGACAACAGGTAGGAGTCCATCTTGGCATACCATGCCCGCGGAGCCTACTTGAAGCCATAAAGGGACTTCTTTAGTCGATAGACCAAAGATGAGTCCTGCATAAATCCCTGGGGTTGCTCCATGTAGATCTCCTTAGAGAGATCACCATGAATAAATGCATTCTTCACGTCCATCTGATGGAATTCGCATCCCTTGGTTTCCGCAATGGAAAATGCCAATCGTATGGAATCCATCTTCGCTACTGGAGCGAAGGTCTCATCATAGTCAATACCATGCACCTATTGAAATCCTTTGGAAACAAGCTTGGATTTGTATCTGCTAATTTTTCCATTTGTTGCACTCTTGGTCTTGTAGAACCATCTGCATATGACAAGATTCCTTCCAGAAGGAAGAGGAACCAGATCCCAAGTCTGGTTCTCGAGGAGGGAGTTGTACTAAATGGATTTCCAACAACCTCACCATAAGACTGTGGATTTGAAGACTAAACCAAGAAAATATTCCTAGAGGGAAATGGTTCAGTGGCAGTTAGTACAACAGGAGGCTCCTCGAAATCAGTTCAAGTCCTCCTAGTATCATCTAGATCACCAACGAGATCCCCTACATCCTGAAGAGTAGTTTGTGCCCACTTGGGCCTCTGATATGGCTCTGCAACTGCATCTGGATGATCTGACTCTACATCTGTATGTACTGAATCTATATCTAAATCATCTAAGTCCTGAATCTAAACTCTCATCTGAAGAAGAGTCGGCATGTGCATGCTCGTCATCTCAGACAGCTGGAAGAATGAAGGTGTCTGCATGAATATGTTGAGGTACATCCGAGACACTTTCCTCGAATTGGAGACTTCGCTCAATGATGAGTTGGTCTGAGGAAAGATCAATAAGTCTATATCCATTCACATCATCAGGGTATCCAACAAAAATACACTCAATTCTTTGTGGATCAAGTGCCTTCCTGTTTTCAGAGGGAATCTGGGCCCATGCACGTGAACTAAAAATGTGAAAGTGGGTCACTTCCAGTTTGAGGTCGCTCCAAGCCTCGTAGGGGGTCTTATCCTTGACAGATCTATGGGGAGATCTGTTTTGGATGTATGTTGCACAATTAATTTCTTCGGCCCATAGTCTATGTGGTAGTGACTTTGCATGCAGCATGCAAGATGCCATCTCCTTTAGAGATTTGTTTTTTCGCTCAACAACTTCATTTTGTTGCGGAGTATAGGGAACAATGTGCTACAACTGAATCCTTTCCTCATGGAAAATATTATGGATCTCATGATTGACATAATCTCCCCTGTTATCAGTTCGGAGGACTTTGATTTTCTTTCCGCACTGAGTCTCAACCAGGGCTTTGAAATATTTGAGGTGTTGAAAGACCTCGGATTTTTGCCTAAGAAAGTAAATCCATGTAAAACGTGAGAAATCATAAACAAAAATGAGAACAAACCTCACTTTGATGATCGATAGATGCGGAAAAGGACCCATGATATCACTATGGATCATATCTAAAGGCGCGGAAGCTCTCTGAGACTTTCCTTTGTCAAATTTCTCTTGAGGGTGTTTTTCGAGAACACATCCCTCACATACTCCCTTGGAGAAATGGGTGTCTGGTAGACCATAAACCAATATTTTCTTGCTAATTTGTTGCATGTATATGAAATTCAAATGTCCAAACCTTTCGTACCATATCCTACTACTTTCATCAGCATGAGTAAGCAGTAAAGTAGAATCAGGTT
>ML876672.1:6928-18199 GCA_009831015.1 Picea engelmannii
AAATCCCTCATAGGAAGACACTTTGTGGTTGAGTTGTGGTTAAGAGAACCTATGCTTGTATGTGGAATAATGAGATTAAGATCAATGGATTTATTGATGAAACTATCCTAGATGGATAGTGTTTGTCATGCCATTTTCGGTGGTATGTGGAACGTCACATAACTCCTCATGGTTTGAGAGTTATGGCCCTACGAAGATGAAAAACCCCCATATGAAGGCTTGAAGCCCTCAAGGTCAAAGAAGTCAAAGTGACCTAAAAGAAGACATCATTATTTAAATGATAAAGTAAAGTGATAAAGTCAAGGTGGATTATTTAAATAATAAAGAGAAGTGACAAAATCAAGAGGAATATTTAAATGATAAAGTATTGGAGAACTTTCTATTTATGGAAAGTGGTTAACCCTAAAAATAAGGACAATAGGTTAAGTGACCTAGAGGATGAAAGTATAAATAAGATAACAATGGTCTCTTGCAGATCATCTTTTTTGTGGATCAATGGAGATATTCTTGTAAGAATATATTTTGGAGTATTGATGGAGAGCTTCTTGTGAGAGCATCTTTGGTGTGGATCTCTTGAGCATGATTGAAGATCTTTTATGAGAAAGAGAGTGCGAGGAGGATCTCATGGATGCATCAAATTTTCGGCAATATCGAAGATCTTGACGGAAAAAGTCTCTGAGCTTCAGAAACCCTAGTTTCTAAGGTATACACGGGCTCTAATGGGCCAGAGTGCGTACATACACAGGCTGTATGAGGATAGGGCGCATATAGTGGATAAAATCATGGAAATTTGTGTTTGATCTGATGACAAGCTATTGAAGACTATGGCAGGTTCCATATCTACATTCTATGGGCTCATATCTATAACTAAGACACTAGTATGGTTGCATTATTGTCTTGATGGATAGTATTGTTTGTTGTGTTGTGAATGCTTAAGTAATTTTTGGTATGGCTTCTATGATGTGGTTTAGTGTGGTTGATGGAGTGAGCAGTACTCTTGATGCAGGAGCATCGTAAGAGAGCCAACAAAGGAAGCACAAAAGTGGAGGACAGTTGGAAATGTACCAACGCACATTTTGAGAATGTTTTGAATTTGAATGATAAAACATTTAATGTAATCTCTAGGGGGATGTATTTGTATTTATGTTTGAAATATTGTAAAAAGATCGTAAGAATTGATCTCATCTATCGGAAATAGAGACATTTAATTGTAATGAATGTAAAGTAGGTAGCTTTTAATTCCGATTAGATAGCTTGTAAGGTAGGAGAGAAAACTCTAAGAAAGATCCCTCACATGTATTGAAAAAAGTAGAGATTGTAATTGTAAGTTGTAGAGAAAGAGAGCATAGGAGAACATAGATTGTAGAAGGTCATATAAGCAGATAGTTGTTGCTATAGAATCCATGTACAGAAACACTTTGATTAATATAAAAGAGCTTTGATCCAATTTTATGGTGTTGTGATGAATACAGTTTGCATCTATTAAATGATATGTTTACAGTTTGTTTCTATTCTTTGTTATGCACTTGTTTCAATGTTGTGTGTATGTATTCTTTTAATTTCATGTTGAATATATGAAGTCTGTGAGAGGGGAAGTATAAGTTTTAATTATTTCTCTTCCTAAGAATTCTTGCAAGGAGTGCAGTGGAGGTCTGCAAGGGTTGCGTTGACAAGATTATGAATTTTACCTTAGAGAAGATCAGGAGAGATACCGTTGTTCTTATACCCACATAAGTGAAGGTATAGCACAAAGCTGAGTCAAGAATGCACAGGTCGTTTGAAGTCTTGTATTTACCAACCAAGGAAGGTGGTTGAAGAATCGTTGTTCCAGGGAAGTGCATAGAGTTGGAAGTTTCAAATAACCAGATATTATTGTGAATGCCGCAAGGAGTGCATGCAAAGAGGCTTCAGAAATACTTGAGTTGTAGCATAGAGGAAGATTAGGAAGGATAGAGAATTGAGAGAGGTTAAAGGAAGGACGAGGTTTGAAACCACCTCGCAGAAGTTAAGTTCAGAAGGAGAAGACGTTAAGTATTTGGGGAGGAGTCTTTGAGAAGTTTGAACGGATGGTTGAAATTATCAGAGGGCGAATCACCAAAGTTTCATGGATCGTTGGATCCATTTGATCAACAAAAGGGTTAAGGATGAGCATCTTTCAACACTCATAATCTCAGGAGGAGTAGTGACTGTTGGATCGGGATCAATGAGATTCGTTGATCTCGTGCTCGAATTTCATCGTTTCGGAGTTCGGGGTGTGGAGGAAGTGGTGACTCGGAGTCGAGATTTGCGAACTCCCGATTCGCGAAGTCCCTATAGAATCATGACCATCAGATTTGAAGAAGCTCATAACCGTTGATTGTGGCAAGGATTTATCGTGGTCTCGGTTATCGGGTGAGGGGAGTTGTTGTATTGTAAACCGTCAATATGAGAAATCCCGAGGTGCCAAGATATTTGGGCCCTGACTATGGTTGAAATTTACAACACAAAAAGTTAAAGGAGGATTCAAAGATCCATTACCCTTTTCGGGGTTTCGGGGGTTGAACGAGTCAGAGAGAGATTCACATCAGGAATCACGAAGTCGCAAAAATCGAATTACCTTTTCAGGACAAAGGATTGTGGTCACATCAATTGGTAACATGGTAAGAGTTGATGCTTAGTGATTGTTCGCACAGGCATAAATCCTAAGAAGGAACTGTGGTTCCAAGTGTGAAGATTTCAGCTGGGAATCAAAGAGTCATTTCGACTCTAAAGAAGAGATTGAGAATGATCCTTAGACTGGGAGGTCGTGCATAATCTGTTGAGGTAGGGGTGTTGTGTCATGTGGTATTAGAGCCTAGCTTACAATCATTGTTTTTTGTAAGCGAGAGGAGACAAAAGGAAAGTTGTGATTTAAATTCTGCATGGAACAGATTTAGACAATGCCGCCTAGAAGACGTCAAGAGAGACCAATGCCTGATCCAGCTGTGGAAAGGGAAATGAGAGAACTTTGTGCTCAATTAGATGCCATGGAGACAACACAGAGACGAATAGTTGATGATGGAGATGTCAGTGAAGCCGAAATTGAAAATGAGGCTAGAGCTGGAGAAACATTTGTAGCCGAAGATGTTGCAGAAGAATGTCTATTCAGGGTTGTTGCAAGAATAGGGGCCAGAGAAAAAATGGACATCCCGATGTATGAAGGCAACTTAGACGTTGAAGAGATGCTAGATTGGTTTAGATCCCTGGACAAGTACTTCGAATATGAGGATGTCGAGGAAGATAAGAAAGTCAAACATGTCGTCACTAGACTTAAATGGCATGCAACACTGTGGTGGGACGAACTGCAGGTTGATAGGCGTTGCAAAGGCAGGCAAAAAATCAAAAGGTGGGATAGGATGGTCGCTAAGATGAAAGAAAAATTCATACCCATGGACTATCAAATTAATCTGTTTCGGAGAATGCATAATTTGAGACAGAAGGGAATGACAGTGAAGGAATACACTGAGGAATTTTACCGACTCAATATTAGAGAAAGTCGTCATGAGAGTGATGATGAAAAAGTAGCTAGATACATGAATGGCTTGAGATATGAAATTCAAGATGAGATGAGCATGGTGACAATCAGGAATGTAGAAAATGCTTATCAAAATGCTCTGAGGGAAAAAGAAAAATTGGCCCGAAAGAAAGTTCAAAGAGGCGGAGGTAGAAGTCAAAGAAGAGGCAAAGTGGTTTCCCAAGACAGAGTAAAAAATCCCAAGGATGAATAAAATAAACCTCATGCTTACCTAGAAAGAGGAGGAAGTTCACAGGGAAGACAATATGCTGACATAAATACGTTTTTGTGAGCCAGAGGAAGAGGAAGAGGCAGAGGAGGTGAGATAAAGTGTTTTGTCTGTGGAAAGATTGGGCATAAATATTTTGAATGTCCTGATATAAAGAGATATGGAGGAGGTGAAGCTCACATTTCAGAAGCACAAAGGAGAAATGTTGAGGCAGAAGATGCAGAATGTGGAAGATCCTTAATGATGAGGAAAATTCTCTTGAAGCCAGAGAAAGAGGTGGAGAATCCAGTCCAGAGAAATAATTTGTTTAGAACTTCTTGCAAGACCAAGGATAGGTTATGCAAGGTAATAGTGGACAGTGGAAGCACAGATAACCTAGTATCCACAGAAATGGTGGAGAAGCTGGAATTGGATACAGTTGCACATCTGAGCCCATATAAAGTCTCGTGGTTGCAAAAGGGTCATTAGGTAACAATCACTAAACAATGTTTAGTTGAATTTAAAATAGGGGGTTACAGGGATGAAATCTTATGTGATGTTATTCCCATGGATGTATGTCATCTTTTGTTGGGTAGACCATGGAAATATGATAGAAATGTTGTTCATGATGGGAGAAGGAACACGTACACCTTAGAGAATAATGGTAGAATGCATATGTTGTTGCCAATTGAAGACAATAAGGTGAAGGAAGAAACGAGCAATACTATACTTCTCACGAGTGGGAAGGAGCTTCGTGATGAAGTCAAGAAAGATGAAGATATGTAGTTTGTTATGGTAAGAAAACCTAGAGTCATTTTGACTAGTACTTCGATAGATGATCTGCCGAAGGAAATTCAGGAACTGTTGAAGAATTTCACTGATATATTGGTGGATGATTTACCTTGTTCATTTCCTCCCATCAAGAGTATAAGCCATCACATTGACCTTATACCAAGAGCAAGTTTACCAAACAAAGAAGTGTACAGATTGATGTCGCAGGAGAATGAAGAGGTCAAGGAGCAAGTCCAAGATTTGATGGACAAAGGATTGGTTCGAGAAAGCTTGAGTCCATGCGTTGTACCAACAATGTTAATTCCAAAGAAGGATGGTGGATGGAGGATGTGTACAGACTCAAGGGCGATAAAAAAAATCACCATCATGTATAGATTTCCTTTATCGAGGATGGATAACTTGATGTATTACTTAAGTGGAGCAAATTTGTTTTCAAAGATTGATTTGAAAAGAAGATATCATCAGATTCGAATGAGAGAAGGTGATGAATGGAAGACAACATTCAAGACGAATGAAGGGTTGTATGAATGGCTTGTCGTGCTGTTTGGTTTGACAAATGCACCGAGTACCTTTATGAGGTTGATGAACAAAGTCTTGAAGGATTTCATTGGTAAGTTTGTAATTGTATATCTTTATGATATACTGATCTTCAGTAAGACTGAGGAAGAACACTTGAGACACTTAACTCTAGTAATGAGGAGGTTGTAGCAAGAGAAGTTGCTGATAAATTTGAAGAAGTCTTCTTTCATGAAGAAAGAACTCATTTATTTGGGGTTCATAATCTCTTTGGATGAGTTGAAGATGGATCCTGAGAAAGTAAAAGTGATCAAAGAATGGTCGTCGCCAAAGAATATATTTGAATTCATAAGCTTCCATGGATTAGCTAGTTTTTACATGAAGTTCATCAAGAATTTTAGTGGACTTTCTACACCAATGATGGACACCATCAAGAAAAGACATAAATATTTTCACTAGACAGAGGAAGCAGAGAAAAGTTTCAAGTTGGTGAAAGAGAAGATTACTGAACAACCAGTTCTGGTTCTACCAGATTTTAGAAAAACATTTCAAGTGAGATGTGATGCAAGTGGACTTGTGATTGGAGTAGTCTTAAGCCAAGACAACATGCCGATTACATACTTCAGTGAGAAGCTGAACGATGCAAAGAAGAATTATTCTACATATGATAAATAATTTTATGCAATCATACATGCATTGAATAAATGGAGACATTACTTGTTTCTGAAAGAGTTCATTTTGTATAGAAATAATCACGCTTTACAATTCATAACTCGACAGGAGAAATTGAACCAGAAACATGCGAAATGGGTTGAATTTATGCATAAAATTACTTTTGTTATAAAACACTTTTCTGTAACTTCTAACAAGGTTGTTGATGCATTGAGCAGGAAATGTTTGATTCTGTAGGAGTTTTGTGTGAAGACCTTAGGTTTTGATAGCCTTAAGGATATGTACAGAGATGATCCAGATTTTAAAGATGCTTATGAAGCATGCTAGAATCCTGTTCTAAGAGACATAAGCCAATGGATCGAATATATGGTTTAGGATGGACTGTTATTCAAAGGAAATCAGTTGTGTATTCCAAAGAGTTCTATGAGAGAGAATATTCTGAAGGAAAAGCATAGTGGAGGATTGGCTGGACATTTCGGCCATGACAAAATTTTCATGCAACTGAACAATTTATATTATTGGCTAGGGATGAGGACTGATGTCAAGAAGTTTTTCAACAAACATAGGATTTGCCAGCACACAAAGGGAAAAAGACAAAATACAGAATTATATCAACCATTGACAGTACCAGAAAGGTTGTGGAATGCGGTAAGCATGGATTTTGTGTTAGGACTGCCAAGGACATAGAGGGGTTGTGACTCCATATTTGTGGTAGTTGATCGATTTTTAAAAATGGCACATTTCATTCCATGTCAGAAAACCAGTGATGCCACGCACATTGCGAACCTATTTTTCAAAGAAGTTGTTTGACTTCATAGCTTACCTAAGAGTATTGTTTCAGATTGAGATACCAAATTTGTTGGTCATTTATGGAGGACACTATGGAAGAAGCTGGGGATGGATTTATATTTTAGCTCAACATATCACCCTCAGACGGATGGACAGACTGAGGTAGTGAATCGAATTTTGGGAGATTTATTGAGGAGTTTAGTAGTTTAACATCACAGTTAGTGGGATCAGATTATGCCGCAAGCATAATTTGCGTATAATGACTCATCTAATAGGAGCACGGGACAGAGCCCATTCCAAATAATGTATGGAATGCAGTCGAGAGGAGTATCTGAGTTGAGAGACTTATATAAGACCGAGTTCAGAAGTGTTGGAGTAGAGGATTTTGCAGCAGAGATGCAAGAGATCCACAACAAAATTAAAGAGAGGTTAAAGAGTTCTAACCAGGAATACAAGCGTAGAGAAGATCAACACATAAGAGAACTTTAGTTTGAAGTGGGAGATTCAGTGTTAGCTCACCTGAGGAAAGAAATATTCCCAAGGGGAACATACAATAAGCTGAGGATGAAGAAGATAGGGTCATGTAAGATTTTGAGGAAATTTGAGGAAAACGCTTATGAGATAGAATTGCCAGATGGTGTGGGCATTTCACCCATATTTAATGTAGCAAATCTGTATCCTTACAAAGCATATGAAGTGGGATAAGAGAGACATAAATAATTTCAATGGGTTAGACATATGCCTGTAGTTGAAAAGCCACAGATGGAAAATATCATTGACCAGAAAGTCAACGAAAAGACTCGAAGGAAGAAATGTTTTGAGTATTTGATAAAGTGGAAAGGACACCCAATTGAGGATGCCAGTTGGGAATGCGGAGCAGAAATCCAGAAACATGGAGAGACGGTGCAGGAGATCATGAACATGATTTCATGAATTTTTTAGTCAAGGGAGTATGATGCAGGAGAAACGTAAGCAAGCTAGCAAAGAAAGCGCAAAAGTGGAGGACAATTGGAAATGCACCAGTGCACATTTTGAGAATGTTTTGAATTTGAATGATAGAACATTTAATGTAATATCTAGGGGGATGTATTTGCATTTATGTTTGAAAGATTGTAAACATATCTTAAGCATTGCTCTCATCTGTCGAAAATGGAGACATTTAATTGTA
Source organism: Picea engelmannii (assembly GCA_009831015.1). NCBI lineage: Eukaryota > Viridiplantae > Streptophyta > Pinopsida > Pinales > Pinaceae > Picea > Picea engelmannii. Next base: position 14,606 of record ML876672.1, read on the forward strand.
ATGAATGTAAAGTAGGTAGCTTTTAATTCTGATTAGATAGCTTGTAAGGTAGGAGGGAAAACTCTAAGAAATCTCCCTCACATGTATTGAAAAAAGTAGAGATTGTAATTGTAAACTGTAGAGCAAGAGAGCATAGGAGAACAGAGATTGCAGAAGGTCATATAAGCAGATAGTTGTTGTTATAGAATCCATGTACAAAAACACTTGGATTAATATAAATAAGCTTTGATCCAATTTCATGGTGTTGTGATGAATATTGTTTGCATATATTGAATGGTATGTTTACAGTTTGTTTCTATTCTTTGTTATGAACTTGTTTCAATGCCATGTGTATGTATGATTTTAATTTCATGTTGAATATATGAAGTCTGTGAGAGGGAAAGTATAAATTTCAATTGTTTCTCTTCCTGAGAATTCTTGCAAGGAGTGCAGTGGAGGTCCGCAAGGGTTGCGTTGACAATATTCTGAGTTTTACCTCAGAGAAGCTCAGGAGAGATATCGTTGTTCTTATACCCACAGAAGTGAAGGTATAGTACAAATCCAAGTCAGGAATGTGCAGGCCAGTTGAAGTCTTGGATTTACCAACCAAGGAAGGTGGTTGAAGAATCGTTGTTGTAGGGAAGAGCACAGAGTTGGAGGTTTCAAATAACCAGAGGTTATTGTGAATGCTGCAAGGAGTGCGTGCAAAGAGGCTTCATAAATCCTTGAGTTGTAGCACAGAGGAAGCTCAGGAAGGATAGAGAATTGAGAGAGGTTAAAGGAAGGATGAGGTTTGAAACCACCTCACAGAAGTTAAGTTCAAAAGGAGAAGACATTAAGTATTTGGCGAGGATTCTTTGAGAAGTCTGAACGGGAAGTTGAAATTCTCAGAGGGAGAATCACCAAAGTTCTGTAGAGCGTTGGATCCAGTTGATCAGCAGAAGGGTTAAGTTTGAGTGTCTTTCAGCATTCATAATATCAGGAGGAGTAGTATCCGTTGGATTCGGATCAACGAGAGTAGTTGATCTCGTGCTTGAATTTCGTCGTTTCGAAGTTCGGGGCATGGAGGAAGTGGTGACTCGGAGTCAAGATTTGAGAACTCTCGATTCGTGAAGTCCCGATAGAATCAAGACCATCAGATTTGCATAAGCTCAGAACCGTTGATTGTGGCAAGGAGTTATCATGGTCTCGGCTATCGGGTGAGGGGAGTTGTTGTATTGTAAAATGTCGATACACGAAATCCCGAGGTGCCAAGATATTTGGGCCACGACTATGGTCGAAAGTCATAGCAGGAAAATTTAAAGGAGGAGTCAAAGATTCATTAGCCTTTTCATGGTTTCAAGGGTTAAACGAGTCAGAGAGAGATTCACATCAGGAATTGCGAAGTAGCGAAACCCGTATTACCTTTTCGAGGCAAAGGATTGTGGTCACATGGTAAGAGTTGACGCTTAGTGCTTGTTCGCACGGGCATAAATCCTAAGAAGGACCTGTGGTTAGAAGTGTGAAGATTCCAGCTGGGAATCAAAGAGTCATTTCGACTCTAAAGGGGAGATTCAGAACGATCCTTAGACCGGGAGATCGGGCAAAACCTATTGAGGTAGGGGTGTTGCATCAACTCTTGTGATTCAGTGATGACATGATTGTTATGGTATAATAGTTGTTTATACGTGATTGAGATAGCATTCATATTGATTGGTTGTGGAGCATGAGAAAGATATTGGAGAGATTGGATGTGTTGTGACTGGCTGGTGGTCAGATTGGACACTGAGAGACAGAAAAGAAAGATAAATTGGTTGCAGAGGATCTCAGTTGAACTTGAAGGATAAACCCTAATAACTCATAAGGTATACATAGGTTGTTGTATACACTAGCCACATACATATGCGGGTTGTAGTGAGCCAGGGTGCGTACACACGCGGGTTGCACTACTGACAGGTCACGTACCTATTGTAAATTGATATCTGTTGAGGATTGTTGCCTCATCTCAGTTGGTGCTGAGTGTGTAAGTTGAGTCTTGCATTATAGAGCTGGTGCTCTTGTAGAGTTGTACTCTATTCAGTTGTTGCTGAAAAATCCCAAGGATTGTAGTCCGTAATAAAAATAAAATTGTACATACATCTTGTGTTCTTTGTGTTCCTTGTGGAGATGACTTGTTGATGATATATTGTTGATATATGTTGTTGATATGTGTTCACATCTAACTGGTTATAAATGACAGAAATGAGTAATGAGTAAAATGTTGAATCTAACTAATGAGTTTTGTGTAAGAGGGAAGTTTTGCGAAAAAGAGCCCCACACTCATTCACCCCACTCTAAGTGTGATAGGTGTGTCCAACAGTATGTTGCAGACAGTGAGATCATTCTACTTGGATATTTAGATTCATATTGGGATGATAGTGTTGCAAACTAGAAAAGTACATTAGGATGTTTCTTCACTTTGGGATTCGGTATGATTTCATGGATCATTAAGAAGTAGTCATGTGTAAAACTTAGTACAACTGAGGCAGAGTATGTGGCAACATGTTCAACAAGTTGTGAAGCAGTATGGCTTCAGAAATTGCTGACTGGATTATTCAATATTACGATGGAGGCGACCTGTATATTTTGTGACAAACAAAGTTGTATAAAGTTGTCAGAGAACCCCCCTGTTTCATGATAAGTCGAAGCATATTGAAATTAGGTATCACTCTATCATGGATATAGTGCATAAGGGATACGTGAGGCTCTGATATGTGGCTACCAATGCACAGGTTGCATATGTGTTGACATTGTCGTTGTCAAGGATGAAGTTCGAGTGCTTTAGGGACAAGCTCGGCGTAGTCCCTCTTCAGAGGGAGTGATGTCTTCAGATGTTATCGAAGGGTAGTGGATGTCTTGATGACATGTTGTAACTATTGGAGAGCTACCCACCGTCCCTAGATGCATGCTGAAGAGACGAGGTACAAATTTTATCGCAAGATATTGGATGTCATGCATAAAGATATCTGAGTTTTCTGCGGGAAAATAGATAGTCTCAAGATGACATGTTGTAGCTATAGGAGAGTTACCCACCGACCATGGATGCATGCTGTGAAGTTACTATGGATTTCCTGTGATGTATAGATTCGTGTGTCTGATATTCAATGATCATGAGCTCGTGTGGATGGCGACAATGTTAGAGTCTGTGCCAGATGTAATACCTTCCTCATTAAGAGGGAGTGTTGAGATTTTATATAATTTCAGAAGTTATTTGAAAGTTATGTAATTTCACAAGTCGAACCTGATTGTGAAAGGGCTTATTGATAAGTCGTGTCTTTTAGGTCCTTTAGAGTATAAATAGAGGTTATATCGAGTCATTTTGATATTACTCATCGAAAATAAATACAAGCAAGTAGTGTGCACTTATCTAGGAGGCTATGTTGGTTAGTGTCTGAGTCTCTTTGGTCTTGGTTTCATGAAATATAATTATATGGCATTGTACATGTTAGAGGAATCTATACTGAGGAAATTTAGGAGGGTTTCCATGAGGATATATCTTGTTGTTATGTGGATATCTATCTTTCAGTTGGGATCCTTTTGTATATTAAATAATAATAAAAGAATATAATATTTTAACTGTTGGAAAAACTTATAAAA
>WSFP011467319.1:0-18199 GCA_009831015.1 Picea engelmannii
CTTGCGTCACTTGAAAACAAGTTAGAATTGATTGAAGAGTTTCTTTGTTCAATATCAATGTGTTGTCTTCAGTGGTGTTTATTAGAGTTTTCAGTAACTCTAATAATTCTAGATTTCGAGCCATTTCAAAACCCTAAATGATGTCTCCTTATGCAGGTAGATCCTGATTACAATTTGACTCGATAGAATAAGGCTTATCTACAACTCCCTCACTTGAATCGCTCGCTTGAAATTCACGCTCTCTTGATTTTGTTTTACGCTCGCTTGTACAGTTCTTACTTTCTTCCAAGAAGTTGAGGGTGTTGGATACTACTGAAAATGCACCCAAAAACTTGATTACAATGATTTGAGTTTCAAGTACTCAACCTTGTCATTTTCGACTCAAAAATTACAATGAATCTTGGGTGTCAGGCTCAGCCGAGAATGCACCTTATGAAAAATTCAATTCAACTCAACTTGATTTCAAAAAGGCAAGTAAACTTACAAAGGCATTATTGCAAGTACAAATCGACTTGATCAAGTAATCTTACAACAAATATTGTTTGCAAGTTACAATTTAACTTCAAATGCTCCATGATTTGTTGAGTTTGAAATCCTTTGATTTGTCCATTACTGATGTGGTTGATGAGTTGAATGCTTGAGAATGTTCTTCATAGATGCTTGATCATATGTGCTTTGATTGTTTGTACTTCACTAGCATTAATTGTGTGTTGGAATTAAATTGCTTGTACTCAATGTATGATGCGTTAAATGATACATTACAAACGTGTTTATGTCAAAACTAGACATTAAACATCATAAAGGAACCATGCAAATATTCACCACAACACACTACACAAGGTGTATCTGAGATCCCCTTATTCAATTTCGGGCGGATCTAGAACACAAAAAAAAATACTTCAATTTTATTATAAGTACCTCTCTTACGAGACCACATACAATGGGAATGCTACAATGTACTTTCTCCTTCACCATGCTTTAACAAGGCTTTCAATTCATAATATTTCTCTTTTTCTCTCAAAAACTTAAAAAAACAATACAATTTTTCTCAAGAAAATATTATCTTACAACTTCCCATAGAAAACTCTTTAGTTCTCTTTTAACTCCCCCTTTATCACTTTTATATAAAAAGTGAAAATATCATAATGTAGTAATACTTCAAATTAGATTTAGAAGTAAATTACTTTAAAAAACTTTCAAAACATATATAAATATGCTTTGTAGATCCTTTTTACATACCACTCTTAAACTTTAAGAAGTGATTTCTGAAAGTCTGTGCATAGTTTTGTTTTATATGAAGAAATCATAAATGAAATCTAATTAAAAACTGTGAATTGAGATATCAAAAAAGAAGATTGAAATTTAATACCCTTTGTTCTCGGTGATGAGATTTAATATTAGAATTTAGAAAAAGTAGTGCACCATTGACATGGAAAATAAGAGAGAGCTATTAACGCAAATCTTTGCAGATCGCAGGCTCGTGGATCAAATCAAATCTTCATTGCATGAATCTTCTCACTGGGTGTTATTGATTTTGTTGCTACGTATTTGGCTGATCTAGATTTGTGAAAACATCATGTTTCTCTTATTACTCTTGCCCAGATCGCAGTAAAACAATTACAGGCTCTCATGAAAAACTTCATGCGCCCTCCACAGATCTTAGGAACATGGATTTGCATTCAAAGACGAAGAATATATGGGAATGAACGATTTTGATGTTGGAAGAACACGTGTGAGTAGATCAGGGTATTTCATGGTCCGATCTATGGAGAGTACATCAGATCGATGGTTTTCGGGCTCTCAACAACAACAAATTTCTCGAGACAATTTCCCAGATAATGATATGAATCGCTCTGCAAATTGGACAAATCGGATCACTTTGTTGGTGCAATCAGATCGCAGATCTAAAGATTTTGTGGTTTCCTTATTTATATGCACTGAAGAGCTGGACCAAATCATGGGAAGGGTGGGTAATCTGGAGATCATGGGAGATATACAAAAAATTATGGGAAGATTGCTTGTGTTTGCACCCTAGATCAAAATGGCGCTCCTCTTCTAAATCTCGTAACAGGCTAAATATCTATCGAGAATTACGAGAAACGGGATAAAAAACAAAGATCACTTGTACCAGGAAATATTAATTGATCAAGGAAAGCATCAAGCAGAGAGGAAAGAATAAATTAAGCCAACAACAAAAGGTATATACAAACGGTGGATTAGTGGTAGGTTCCCTACCATAGTTCAATCCCTTTGTATGTGTATGGTGTTCTAGATTACTGGACATAATTGACCACCAATGCAGATCCAATTGATAATTGATTATGATGGATTCCTTCACTTTATTCAACAATATTAGAAGCAATGCTCTTTCACTTTCCATAGATTATTGAAATAACAGAGCCAATAAGATATGCAATGGAAGATTCTTCAAAAAAAAAAAACATTTGCATCTTAAATCAATAATAAGTTAAAAAACTATGACCTCGTCTTTTTCATTTCTGTCCAAAAATGTGTAGATATATGTTTTCATAGCATCAATATTTCTTCATCGTAGGCTATACCTCATCCAACCTCCAATGCGGTCTATTCTAGATACGGTCCTCGAAACTAAACTACACTAGTTGCTCTTCCTTCATAATTTTCACCATGGATTTGATACCAATTGATAAAACATAAACAAGAATAACAACATGGTGGAAAAGGCATATTAGCCAACACTTAATGTGTTCACACCAATGGTACATATTTATAGTACAATGAGTGATGCCACCTCATAAAGAGATTTTCTCTAGATCCTAAAATCATGCATGATGACTAGGCTAGGCAATCTTAACTAAATCATTAGTCATCACTTGAGGATATATTACTAATATACTAAATGAATAATACAAATATAGGTGAAAATTTAGACTTAGTGATTGGTAAAGGTAAGCCATAGGCTAACATATTTCAAGTTAGGGTTGTTGACTAATCCAAAACTAGTCTTGTGAGACTAAAGAAACGTTTGATGAAAATGCTAGTCTCTTGTTGTTAAAGTTAAGGAAGGTTTTTAGGTATGTGATCATATACAAAAGGTCTATTACAGAGTTACAAATCATATTTGGATGATGAAATTGATGAGGGCTTTTGGTTGAGGTACAAGTTGGGTACATGGTTGAGACAAGTAGTTGATGAGTTGGCACATACATGAGGAGTACAGTTGATGATGTTGGTACATATTGATGAGTTAGAGTTGATGAGTACTTGACACATGATTGGTACATACTTGGTACATGGTTGGTTGCACTTGTTTATGGTATAGGTTGATTACAATTTTTTTGGTACAGGTTGGTGCACTTGTTTATGGTACAAGTTGATTACAGGTTGAGGTACAAGTTGCTGTATGGTTGATGCATGGTTTAGGTTTATTGGTACATGTTTACAATGGTATATCTCACAGTGATAGTGTGACAATGGTTCCATCATTCTACTTCTACTTCAAGGCGGTTGGAAGGGGCAAGGAAAGGTGGTTGTAGCCACCTTCCGGTTGTAGATGGAGAACATAGGGGGTTGTAGCCTCCTTTTGGTTACAGCCAGAGAATTGGAGAGTTGGAGCTTCCCTCAGGTTGTAGCCTGAGAAACTAGGGGGTTGAAGCCTCCTTCTAGTTGTAACTAGAAAACAAAGGAAGTTGGTGCTTCCAATGAATGTAATTATTCAAGACATATAAGATAAAGCATTCCGTGGTTTTCTCGCGATTTGGGTTTCCACATAAAACACTGGTGTATTTTGTATGTGTGTGATTGTTCATTTCTTATTGCTCATTATTGGATAATAATTCTACATTGATATAACACTTGTATTATTTGGAGAAAAAGGATTATAATTACGCTATTACTGATTCACCCCCCCTCTCGGTAATCCAACAACTAGTTCCTCTCTTTCAATGGCAGCTTCAACCAACACATTCAAATTCCTTTAAGCCACTTCATCCTTGAAGTATTGCAGTCTTGCCTTGAGTTTTCTATTTTGAGACTGAAAGCCTCTATTTTTTCTATAAAGGTTCTTGAGTTTCTTATGGATAGGAAGGACTCTTCTTTCTACAGATCTTTCCAAATCAAGGGTGTTGATGTACATATCGATAATCTCCTTCATCTTAATTCTTTCAGATAAACCTTTTTCCTTTAAATGAGAAAACTCCTTCCTAGCCTCCTTGAGCTATCTAATCAATCTTTTGAAGGTGTGATTGCTAGGTGGAGTGTTGATATTAATCACCTGAACAAGCTTCTTCATGGCTTCACCTTCATATTTCTGCTACACAGGGTCTCTATCTATCACCTCAATAAGATTCTCAATGCCTTTTCCCTCATCTTTGTTTTTCTTTGGAATTGAAACCTTGGGTAAGGATTGTGCTTCAACAACCTCCTTGAGAGATTATGATCTAGTAAAGGGTTTCCTAACCTTTGTGCTAGTTGTTGCAGAGGGTGAAGAGAAATGTAATTTTCTTCCCTTGTTGGTCGTAGCTTTAGTGGATGAGGGGACCTCTTCCAATTCTGGTGCAGGAGGAGGTGAAAAGTCTCTCTGTGGAGAATGATAAGCCTCCTTCTTTGTTTCTTCAACTTCCTTAATAACCTCTTTATCTTGAGCAATAGATTTAATCTTTCTTTTCTTGCTTGCTCTTGCTGGGGCATCGATAGTAGATGGAAAAGGAATTTGCATATTTGACTGAGGAGTTGAAGCTATGTCCATCTTCATGTGAGAAGAAACAATGAATTGTTCCCATGGGATGTTTCTCTTCTTCAATTTTTCCAAAACCAACATCATGATCAATCCAGAGTGAAAGACACTAGTGTCCACAACCTTGGACTTGGCTTGGAATCTATCAGACATTTTCCCCATGCTCCTCAACAAGTAGAAAGGAATATTCATTTCATCTTTACCAGTAAAATGAAGCAGAATCCTTATATGGTACTGGTATAACATATTATACCTTCCCTCACATGTCAAGTATCTCTGGATGATCTTCAACATATTGTCAAAATCTTGAACTAAATGACTTCTAGGCACTCCATTGGACAAGTTGTTAGTCTGATAATATGGTTTTATGAAGCCCCTGGAGAAGGCAACATTCAAAGTCATGGATTTAAACCATCTCTTTCCCGTGGTAGGAATCCCCGTGGTTGCTACAATAGAGGCTTCAGACACCTAAAAATCCAGATCTCCTACCTTAGTCTTAAGGCCATCAAAATGTCAGGAAAATTGCCTTGCCACTTTAGGGTGTCCGCTCTGCATGTTTTGGAAAAAAGAGAGGTAGACCACCCTCTGGAAAACTTCCCTAACCATTGGATTTTCATCAAAAGGGTGGATGTAAGAGGGTTTAGTTTTGACCACAATTCCTCCCTTGTGAAACTTCTTCTTTTGAGGTGTCTCCATGAGTAAATACAAGGGATCATAGGTTATGTTATAATGAAGGCTAAGGGAGAAAACAGAGGCAGATTTCAATGGGATAATGATAGTGAATAATGGCTTCTCTTTCCTACAATTCTCCTCTAACTCACCATGTTTTGACAAAACAGTGTTTTGATGGCTCTTGAAAGGCAAGAAATGCAATTGTTTCCCTCCCCTTACTGTCTGTAGGTATCAAACTGAAGAATGATAATATAGTGAAAGGAAAATTGTTGCAATGGTCTTTGAATACTTGGAAAATAACACTCCAATCCAAAAGTAGAGAGAACACGGGAAATGTAGCAAGGTTTCAACAACGTTTTTTGGTAGCGCAGTACGCATAGAAGGAACAAATGTTTTCTCAGTAACTCAACACTTAGGAGTAGAAGGAAATTGTGTGTTTGATAACAGAAAACCAGGTGTGGTGGCTATAAGTCTGTGAGAGGGAAAATATGGAAGGAGAGGGATGAAGGAGGGAGTGATTTGTAGACACAGTCGCTATCAAAACTCAGGCAACAACTATCACACAGATTCACTATGCAATGGAGTGGGCTCACATAATAGCTGGAGGAGTAATGACAACTTCATGCTCTAAAACTGGTTAGGAGATCACCACGCCACCTCAGCCTCCAAATCCACCTCAACAACTAATCCCGTAGCACTGTCTGGAACTGGTCTGAACTAGCAGTTTCAACAACGTCGAGTTTGAGAACATTCAAATCTTTGAAACCATTAGAAAACTCATTAAAACCAAATATTTGAATACATATTTTAACAAACCGTGGTTCTGAAAACAAGGTAGAACATGACCTCAACGAAATGATGACGAATCGTGGCAAGGAATAAAGGACAAGGAGTGCGCTATGGAAACTCCTAGTGAGTTGGCAACACTCTTTTTCCAAAAGGATGATTTGACCACCTTTAATCGGACATAGGTACAACATGGAAAGGATATAAAGGTATGAGAGAAAATAGTGACATGTCAAGTCATGTAGGTCATGGGATGGGTTAGGCTTGGTGTCAAGTCACAAGGTGAGTCAAAACCAAAAGACATTAAATGAACCTAGGCCAAAAATCTATGTGAGGGCCAACAAATGAGCCAACACTCAAGCCTTTATTTTTTCAAGCTAACCTAAGTAAATAACACTAAGAAAATAAAGAAAAAAATGAAATATAAAGGCTTAAAATCTTTAAAACTAAGGGCTAAAAGACCTAAGGCACCTTAGTGTGATAACAATATGAATATGAAATAGAAGGGCCCAATTGGGACCTTGTAGCAAAGGAGAAACTACACTTTTTCTTTTATTGTTTCAAATGCTTGTTGACATTTTAGAGTCCAACAATAATCTACATCCTTGGATAACAATGTAAACATGGGAGAAGATATCTTACTGAAATTCTTGATGAACCTGATGTAGTATCATGAATGTCCAATAAAACTTCCAATATCTTTTGGTTTCAGAGGGGTAGGGAGTAATGTGATGATTTTAACTTTATTTTGTCTACTTCAATCCCTTTGGAGGAAAGATGGTTTCCTAACACAATCCATTCATTCATCATCATATTGCATTTTTCATTGATAAGGGATATGTTCATTTATCTACATATTTGGAGAACTCTATTTGGATTGTCTAAGGATTCATCAAAATACTTTCCATAAGGGGTAAAGTCATCCATACAAATCTCAACTTTATCATGCATGAATTCTTAAAAGATGTTGAGTATTTCTCTTTGGAAATTCGTTGGGGCATCACATAGGCCGAATAGTAATACTTTTGTTGGAACAGGGGTAGCCCCAGGGTTCAACTCTTACAACGCACCAACAAGACCTAACTACTGGTTGTTTTTCCAACACCTGCGAAGAAGATGCTATCTCACCCGAAGTAGAAATAGGGAGTTGCAGGACACATGTGTCTACAACCAAAGGAAATGAAAAGTGAATACATGACAACAACACACAATAATCTAGTTATTCTTTACCATTCCCAAGCTTACTTCGCAAGTTATATCTCAAATCTAACACAACAATGCAATAACAACATAATCAATAACAAATAACACAACATCAACCACAAAGAACAACAAGATTTACGTGGTTCACCCTCTCTCTAGGGATACGTCCACATAAATGTGTTCTTGATATTATTAAATGAAAATATACAATTCTATCTATGCACTTAGCTTGTAGATCGCTCTCTCTCCCTCCCCCTGCGCACCCAGCTGTAGGGTTGATCTTCGCACCTAGCTGAAGATCCACAATACAGAATCGATATTTCTCTCAACAAAAACAATCAATAATGAACAACAACAATCATAGTATCAATGAACCAACTTAGAACGAACCCTCCCAGGTATTCTAGACCTTTATTTATACATTACATAGAAAAATTCTAGGTGTCAAAACCCTATATCCAAAACCCTAGGTCAACTTGACCTATTCTTTAAGGGCTTCGCCAGCCTGTATTTTCTTATTTTCCACGAGGTGCTCCAAAGCACTCGTTGATGTATTTTTCCACTTGTTGAGTTGTCCACGATCCCTCTTCTTTGCTTCTTTGTCTTCCTCGATCTTCTCTTCTAACAGATAGGTGTTCCTTAACTTCTCTCCTTATTTTCTGCTTCTTTGACCACTTCAACCCCTCCTTGGTTTATGTGCCTTCCACATAGTTTGTACTTCACCTTTCTTCCTTAGTCTTCACTTCCTTACCTAACCAAGGGCCAATAGGCCCCCAACACTCACATGTGACTCATCCCGAGTCACTGTAAGATTGAACCTTTTGTATTACTTCGACTGCAGGCTATGCGAAGCAACCTGTGATTTCTTCTCTGTCCCTCCTTATTGTGTGCATACTATCTTTTCTGTGTCTGGTACTCGGTTTCAATTGCACCTGGTACCTAGAACCTTCTTCCTTATGCTTTTACTGAGAGCTGTGAGGAAGTTGGTTTTCAAAATACAATTTCAACCAGCTCCCATTTACCAGACCTTCTTTCCATTCTCCATTAAGGGTCTTCAACTTTGCAACTCCTCCTTATATAACATAGACAACCTCAAATGGCCCTAGCCAATGTGTCCTGAACTTCCATGGATGCTTCATGAACTTGCTGTCATATAAAAATACCAAATCTCCTTGCTTGAATGCCTTCCTCTTGATGTGTCTGTAATGATAATCCTTCTCCCTTTCTTTCTGTACCTGTTGATGAAATCCTGCAATGAACCTGTCTTCCTCCAGTTCTAGTAACTTCACAAGCTTGTCTTGAACAACACCGGTGTTATCCATACCTGTAAATGCTGTACTTCTTAAACTAGGAACTAAGTATTCCATAGGTACCACTGCTTCCAAGACATATACCAACTTAAATGGAGTCTGTCTTGTTAAATTCTTGCAAGTAGTTCTATAATCCCATAATACTGTTGGAATTCTTAAATCCCAATCATCTCTGTTAACAATACCAATCTTAGTCAATGCTATCTACAATATCTTATTGAAAGCTTCAACTATACCATTCACCTGTGGGTGGTATGGAGTACTCTTCTGATGGTGAACTTCAAATTCTAGAGTCAAGGCTTCAATAATTTTATTGATGAAGTGCGTGCCTTGGTCACTCATAAGGATCTTTAGGCATCCAAATCTGGTTATAATATCCTCAAAGATGAACTGGGTAGCTATGGATGCACTAAATTCATTAATTGCTCTTTATTTTTCCCATCTGGTCAAATACTCTATCTCAGTAAGAATGTATCTAGCTCCTGTGCACCTTCCTAGTAGACTAATAGGTTCCACAAAGTTAATGGCCCATTTATCGAATACTTGTAATGTTAATTGCAGTGATAAAGGCATTTCATCCCTTCTAAAAGGCTTTCCTACTATTTGACATACATTGCAGGCTCTGTAGTATTCCTTAGCATCCTTATGTAAAGTAGGCCACCAGAGGCCAGCTCTGAGAACCTTCTGCGCTATTTCTTTCCCTGTATATGTCCTCTTGCAATGCCTTCATGTGTTTCTGCAAGAATCAATGGTCTTTCTACCTCCATAACACATCTACTTAAGATATCATCTGGTCCCCATCTTATGCAACTGTCTAGCTATGAGTTGAAAGTCGGATGCATGAACTACCAACTATTTCTTATGAATGACTGTGTACTTGCGAGGTGCCATTCCTATGGACATGAACTAAACTATCTCGACGAAGTGATCATCGACTTTTATGATGACCAACAACTGTGCATCTGGTAGTGTATCCTCCAGACTGGTAGGTTCCTCTCCATGTTCCAACCTGGATAAGTGATCATGTCCTTTATTCATTCTTCCTGGCTTGATCACAATTTCAAAATCATACTCCTGGAATAGTAGTATCCATCTGCATATTCTTCTCCCCAACACTGGCTTGTTGACTAAGTACTTCAATGCAAAATGATTAGTGAACATCTTAAAATGTCCTCCCATCAAATAGTGTCTGAATTTCTGCAATGCATATACCATAGCCAAGCCTTCTCTTTCAGTCGTAGTATAGTTCCTTTCAGATGTAGAAATCTTCCTGCTAGAAAATGCTATAGAGTGGTTAATGTCTCCTGCACCCGGCTGTGCTAAAAATCCTCCTAATGAAATGGATGAAGCATCAACATGAACATTGAACTCCTTACTCCAATCTGGAAAAACCAAGATGGGTGCAGTGACCATTTTCTTTTTAAGTGTGTTGAAGCTCTGCTGACATTCTTCTGTCCATTGGAACTTGCTATCTTTCTTTAAGATCTTCTCCATGGGTGTTGTTATCTGTGCGTATCCCTTAATAAAATTCATATAGTATCCAGTGTGCCCCAATGTAGTGAAAAACTGTCTAACTGAGGTGGGAGGAGGTAGATCAACAATGATGGAAATCTTGGAAGGATCCACCAACAATCCATTCTTACACACAATGTACCCGAACAACACTCCAAAGGGTGAAAAGAAAATACACTTTTTTAGATTCAGGGGAATCTAACATTACTTGCACTTATCTAACATCAATCTCAAACATTCAATGTGGTCTTTCAGTAGGCTAAAGACATTCCAATCATCAAAATAAGGTTCCAAGAACTTGTGTAAGAATTCCTTAAATACTTCAACCACCACCCTGGAAAAGATGGCTGGTGCATTCTTCAAGCCAAAGGGCATCACTGTGTACTGAAAATAACCCCACTCTATTGCAAATGTGGTCTTATGTCAATCTTCCTTATCAATTCTGATTTGGTGATACCCTGAAAACCCATTTGTGAATGAGTAGACCTCCTCTCCTCCTACATTATTGAGAACTTCATCGGTAAAGGGTGTAGGGAATGGATCATGTAGACATGCATCGTTCAACTTTATTAGATCTACACAAATTATGATTTCTTCTATCTTCTTATCTTGGAAAACCATAGAGCTAATCCATTTAGATTATTCAATAGGTTCTATGATTCCTACTTCCAACATTCTATCCAATTCAATCCTAACTTTCTTCTTGTATTTATGATTCAGTTTGTAAGGTCTCTACTTGATAGGCCTTGCATTTGGTATTAAAGGGATCTTCATTTTTCCAATGGGCCCTTTAATTCCCTTCATGTCTGTGAACTTGGTTGGAAACAAGTCTTGATATTCATGTAATAGCTCTGTGATCTTGCTAATAGCAGCATCATCCCAATAGTATCCCACATTTTCTAATTTAGGTGTTTTCTTTGTTCCAATATTAAATTTCTTAATTTTAATGGGCTGTCCAATAAAAGGTAATTCAATCCCTGACCCTTCTATGTCTCTGTGACATTCAGTTTATGAAATTTTTACATCTCTAGGGCCATCATCCTCATCAACATTGATATTATAACATCCATGTAACTACTAAAGAGGCACAATCCATTCATCTTCCTCTTTCTCAAAAGGGAGGTTAGGTGCCTCCTCAAATACCTTTTGTCTTACAATTTGTAAAGCCTGATCTACTATAGGGTACTGGATCTCAAATAAAAACATAGCTATAAAGTTCTGAGTCATTCCATACCAGTCTATAGTGATGAGGCATAGTTCTGATTGAATTTACCAGTTGATAGGCATGGTATCCAAGGTGTTAATGAAATTATGCACCCAATGTTCTTTAGGGATGTTTCTCCAGGATTCCTCACAACATCCCATGTGGTCCTTTGGACAACTCTGGCCTGTGTATTGAGCTTCACATCCTTCTGCTTGGTCTAAAAAGTGCACTGTAAATAAGGTGTGACATTGTACCCATTCTGTGATGTTATTCTTGTGTGTTCCCCACCATCTAGATGGTGTGGCTTTCAAGGCTTCATCCAGTTCCAACATCCTCTGTTGTACTGGTACAATTTTCTCAAATTCAGCTAGAAATGTCTCTAAATGATTTAAACCATCAAATGTTGGAAGATTACTTACTTCTATTCCAATCCAACGAACTTCTCTGGTCAATATAGCACATCATCGTGTGGATAATTCATACATTATGTTCTTCTAGTTTTCCAATGCTTCCTCTGAATCTGATGAACATGCACTTTCACTCCGCCAGCTGAGATTTGCATCTACTATAGGATTAATGTAGTCCTGCTGTCTTGCTATCAGTTTGTAGATGTTCTCTAGATCATATGCACGGTCTTCTTCCCTGATAGGTTATGTGTATCTACGACCTTCATCTGGGTTCAGAGGTGCAAGGAATTTAATTCCATTACCCTCAAATGTCATTCTTCTCTTCTTTAGGTCAACAACATTCGAATTGTTGAAAGACCGATCAATTCCTAACAATGCAGAATAAGGACAACTATCATCAACAATTTCAATCACTTCGAATTCTGCGAATGTCCTTATCCAATCAATGTCTACATGGACATTCTCTAGTCTTCCACAAGGGCTCACTGCCTATTGATTAACCATCCTAAGCCTGATAGGAGAGTAAACCAATCTAGGTTTTCCCATCAGTGCCCAAGTTTTCTTCGTCATAACATTGACTTATGATCCTAAGTCGAGTACCACATAGTCCACATCATAGTCTCCAATCTGAGCACTAAGGTGTAATTCCTTGTTTGTTCTTCTTTTCCTTGATACTTGGTTCACATATCTACTCAACATAGGATCTGTTCTCCCAATTTCATACTGTTTTACTAGTTGTTGTAATTATTGTATAGCCTTTTCATCTTTAATCAAATTGATACATGTGTATAAAAAGTCCATGAGCTTGCTTACCTCTTTTCCTTGTCTAGCTAGGGAAGACTGATAAAATTCTAGTGGCATTTCCTATTCCCATACTTCTGGTTGTGCCCTAGATGAAGAAGCTTGTTCTCCTAAAAATTATTTCCTTTCTTCCTCAAAAGTATCCCTCTCCCTCCTTGGATCAGACAACTGTGCCTTCTCTGCAGCTCTTCTAATCCCTAATCCTTCTACAATTTTTCCTGGGGTCACTCTATCTTCTCCTGTAGCAGCGCCTCCTCTAGTAATACCAATGAATCTAGGGTCTTCACCACGAGGTTTTGCTGATATTAATTGTACTTGTTGGTTTCCTCCTCATCTCTCTTTCAGTTTGGCCAACAATACTGGACAATCTTTGATGACATAATCAAACGAGTTACAATAGTTGCAAGTGGTACAAGGGTTCTAACTATCCCTTGTCAAATGTCCTAGTTGTGCTTAGTTATGACAAATAATTTGACCTCTACCTCGACCCATACCTCCACCTCGTCCTCTTCCTCTGAATCCACCATGAGGATTGAATTTTCCTCTTCTTGGGGAGTTGAACTATGCATTATTTCCTTCTTTTTGTGTTTCTCCTTGAATTATATATGTATCCCTTGATCTTTCATGCAAGAGATCATAATCCCTACAATCCTTCTCATCATGTCCCATAGACTTACAGAATGTGCAATAAAGATTGGTAGGTGTCTGGACATATTTTTTCATATAATAACATTCACCAGGGTGATGTCTAGTTCTACATACCTCGCACCAGGGTACAATAGCTTGCTTCAAAGGACTAGGTTCTCCAGAGGCCAAGTATTCATGAAATAGGGGACATTTCTATTTGTCATGGCCCTCTAATTTACATCTGATACACCACATATCTTCTCTTTTCTTCTTTCATTTATCTTTCTTCATATCTTCGACTTGTAAGGATAAAATAGTTAATTGATTTAAAATTTGACTCATACCTGGACTGGATTCTCCTACAAGAGCTGCTTCTAGTTTCATGGCAATCTCCAAAGCTTCAGCCTGTGAAGAATTTTTCTGTTGCATAAGAGGAACTCTAATATTTGGCAGGAGGGCATCAATGAACCATTCTTTATTCTGTTCATCTGGAATATGAAAAGTCAAATGGTCTGTCAGGGTCTTAAACCTCTGATCAAACTCCCAAATAGGTTCAATGACCTTCTTCTTGATTTCTTTCAGCTCTGTAATACATTGTGACTCTGACTTAGGTTTCTTGAACTCTGCGCTCAACACAGTCTTAATGTCATTCAACAGTTTAGGTTGTGCAAATGTTGTAGAAAAATTCATGTACCAACTTAGTGCGCGATCCCTCAAGGTAATAATGAACTGAGCTTTATTAACAGTTTCTTCGGTGGCTTGCTTAATGATCCAAACAACTTCGCATAAGAACAAGTGTTGGTCAGGATCTTCAGATCCATCTCCTCTGAAGATGGGTAACCTCATTTCATATGCCATAGATATTCTTGGGTTTCTCGACTGAGTATGTGCTAAAATGCTTGTAACTGTTGAAATAATGTAACTGCAAAGAGTATTCTTATGATTATTGATATATTATTCATGGGATCAATCCCCATTGTGGATTGATCATGTTAGTTATTGTATTAGGACCAAATCCCCTTTTGCGGATTGGTCAACAGACAATTGTAATAGGCAGAATAAGAAGTCAGCCCCAATAGTTATTATTGAGACCCAGAAATATAATAAAGGTGGGTTTACCCACCTAGAGTGAGAAGTCAGCCCTGCCAGTAAAGACACTTCACACGTGCTGGACTTGTATATATATAGAGGCCAACGCCTCACTTTGACACACAACTCACTTGCTCGTTTTGAGTGGCAAGTTTCGATTTACCAGTTGGAGAGAGAGAGAAGAGTGGCACATCTTTTGGAGAGGAATTTCTATATTGGTTTGAGTTATCTCTTGACATTGTATTGGAAATCTATAATAAGGAAGTTTTACTGGGTTTTCTTCCCCTAGAGGGTTTCCTAGGATAAATGCTGTGTCTCTTGTGAATGTGTATTTCTCAGTGATCTTGTTCTTATGTTGCTGTTATTTATTGAAATGCAAAGAACTATAATAATGGCATAAACATTAGCAATAACAGTACTCTGATTTCTCTGACTACTCTGGTTACTCTGGTTACTTAATGCTTCTAAAACAATAGGAGGAGAAATAGTACTTACTTTGATAGTATGCACAATTCATAAAGTTTCCAGCTCTCCTTGGCGAAGTTCTTCAGTCTGTACTTCCTCTATTCTTGCGGACTCTGAGTACTCTTCATCTGTTAGATCTACTTCTTCTCCACTGTAGAATCCCTTGTCTCCGTAGTTTTTCTTAAATAGGTTCAGAAGAGGAACCTCTCTGAACGGTCTCCCACTGCGCATGTGTCCAGCCTCTGTGTCACTTTTTCTTTCCGAATTATTGAACATTAGCTTCACTATATATTCAGGATATTCTTCTCATGCAATAGAATTTTAATCCTTATCTTCAAGAAGTGTAGGAACTTCCCTCTAGGTACCTTAAATAAATACATCTCTACTTGACTATACGATTCAACTCCGTCAATGGAAAACTCAGTAATATACCCTCCAATAGTGCTATCAAACCAGATATCCACTGCTCTAGACACAACATTGTCAACTCTCTTGACATTCTTGGTAAACATCGTTGTCCAGAACACAGGTGGTTTAGATCTGATCTCAAACTAGGTATCTGCCAATCTGTCTAACAACTTGTATAGCTCTTTATGAATCCCTCCAAATAAAATCTTGTGTATGTCGGTGAAGATGTACCTTCCCAACCAATGTTCTATACTAATGCTAGGATTCTTGTTATGGGCTTCGACAAATTCCTTCTCTTGTTCTCCTATCCACTTTTGAATTTATGTCTTCGATGGAAACCACCTTGAAATTCCCTCAAAAATATCTCGGTCCTGACAACTGAACCATTTGTTCCCACAGGGGCAGACCCAGGGTTAAACTCTTACAACACACCAACAAGCCCTAACTACTAGCACTTTCAGCAGCACCTGCGAAGTAGATGCAGTCTCACCCGAAGTAGAAATAGGGGGTTGTAGGACACATGTGTCTATAACCAGAGGAAATGAAAAGTGAATCCAAGACAACAACACAAAACAATCTAGTTATTCTTTACCATTCCCAATATTACTTCACAAGGTATATCTCAGATCTAATACAACAATGAAATAACAATATAATCGATAAAAAATAACACAACATCAACCAAAAATAACAACAAGATGTACGTGGTTCACCCTCTCTCTAGGGCTACGTCCACATAACTGTGTTTCTTGATATTATTAGATGAAAACATACAGTTCTATCTGCGCACTTAGCTTTCAAATCTCTCTCTCTCTCCCCCTCCCCCTGCGGACCTAGATGTAGGGTTGATCTTCGCACCCAGCTAAAGATCCACAATATAGACTCGATATTTCTCTCAACAACAAAAATCAATAATGAACAAAATCAATCATAGTATCAATGAACCAACTTAGAACGAACCCTCCTAGGTCTTATAGACCTTTATTTATACATTACATAACAAAATTCTAGGTGTCAAAACCCTAGGTGCCTAAAGCCTAGGTCAACTTAACCCATGCTTTAAGGGCTTCACCAGCCTGTCTTTCCTTATTTTCTGTGAGGTGATCCAAATCACTCATTGATGTCTTTTTCCACTTGTTGAGTTGTCCATGATCCCTCTTCCTTGTTTCTTTTCTTCCTCGATATTCTCTTTCAACAAATAGATTTTCCTTTACTTTGCTCCTTCTTTAACCACTTTGACCCCTCCTTGTTTTATGTTCCTTCCGCTTAGTTCATACTTCACCTTTATTCCTTAGTCTTCTCTTCCTTACCTAACCAAGGGCCAACAACTTTGTAGGAAAATGTGCCCCAAGGACAAGTATGTAAAATTATGAGACCCGAGAGATCTAGAATCCGATGAGAAAAATAATACTAATCCAATGAATTTAAAAATAAAAAAATAAGAGAGATATAGAGAATAATTTACTCCACAAGAATGAATGTATTCACAATATGTTAAAAATTACAGTGAGATCAATCTAATATGTAGAGAGGAATTGATCTTGTTGCTAATAATAGAAACTACCACTAAAAGTAGTGTAAAAATATCTAAAGACATGCCTAAACCTATAAAATAGTTAAACCACATCTAACATGAGTATGATAGGCTGAAAAGTGCAAGGTATCCATATCTGACATGCAAAACATGCAAGTTTACTAAATAAAGGGGGTAAGTCCCTAAAATCAAGGGACAATTTCCTTGATTTAAGGATGAAGTGCACTCTCCTTCCTTTAGGTGTTTAAACTATGCATGGAGGTTGGAAAGGAGTCGCTAAGTGGAGTTCTAATTAAATAAATCAAGATTAAATCCATGTCAATATACCTAAATTTAAGGAAAACTCCCTAAAAACAAGGAAAGTGTCTCCTACCCTCTCTAGAAAGTCAAATCAAGTGAGGAAAAATGCATTGGGATGCATTAACCAAAGTCTAGTTGCCTAAGAAAAGTAATACACCAAGGGAAGTTAGGATTATTCTCTAACACCCCCCTTAAACCTAATTGTAGTGGCATAATAAGAAAATGTGAGTCCCATCTACTAGGCCATTTTATGTATTCAATACATTAATGAACCCCTCATAAAATGAGGAAAGAGGGAAAACCTCACGGGAACCCCTGCCTCCCCCCAAAAAAAGGACATAAAAAAAATGCTAAGTAGACTGTGAGAGTATACCCAACTGTCTCTACCATAACCAAAAGATCCCGCAAATCAGAGAATTTCTTCTCCATGAAGGATTTGGTGAAGATGTCTGCAACCTGCTGCTCAGTGGGTCATTACTGCAATGAAATCACTCGATCATGAATCAATCCTTAGATGTAATGCATGTGCATCTCGATATTATTGGTCCTCTGTCTCTGAACCAGATCAGTGGATATTTGAATGGTACCTTGGTTGTCACAAAATATGATAGTCGATATTTGATACTGAATCCCAAACTCAAAAAGTAAAACCTGGAACCAAATACACTGTGTGGCGGAATTAACTGCCCCCCTATACTCTGCCTACGCTGTGGTTAAAGAAATAGTATCCTGCTTCTTGCTTGACCAACAATGTGGACCAGAACCAAAGATGAATACACACCATGAGGTGGAATTGCAGTCTGTGCCATCGCCAACCTAATCTGAATATGTGTACTCGACCAAATATAGAGGACAATCAACTGCATAATAAATACCAAAAATGGGAGTTCCTTTTACATACTGAAGGATTCTCTTAGAATCTTTCCAATGAATATCATGGGGCTCCTACATATACCTGGAAACAACACTCACTTCATAATCGAGATCGGGATGGGTATGTGTGAGGTACAATAAGCTCCCTACCAACTGTCGATAGAGAGTATTATCTACCAAAGGAGTAGTCACTCCATCCTCCAATTTGACCCCATAAAGAAAAGGTGAACCAAATGGATTACAACCTGTCATATGAAACCTATCAAGTAGATCTACTGCATACTAGGTTTTTTC
>ML876674.1:4163-18199 GCA_009831015.1 Picea engelmannii
GATATGCAGGCCATCATGAAAAATTTAGTTCCTACAAATTACACAGAAGTTAGGAGATTTGTTGGGGTATAACAATACTTGTGGAAGTTCACAACTTTGTTTTTAGCAGTAGTTGCACCACTCCACACAATAACAATGGGAAGTAAGAGTTTATAGTGGGGAAAGAATAAAAAACATTCCTTTGATGAAATGAAAATAAATATAATTCAAGCACTAATGCTTGCACTACCAAACTTGAAGAATCCCTTCAAAGTGGAGACATATACAAGTGGTTAATGCCATGGGAGGAGTCTTGAATCAAGAAAGAAGGCATATATATTATCATTATAAATTATTTAATGGGGTGGACCTAAACTATCCTACCTACAACAAGGATGTCTATGCCTTGGTACAATCTATCAAAAAGTGGAAGCATTATCTGATGGGAAAGGAGACCATCATCCACACAAACACTAGACACTCTAGTATTTGTAGTTCTAGAGTAAGTTACAAAAAACTAGGCATTACAAATGGATGGGGTTATTAAAACATTTCCATTTGGTCATAAACTATAAGAAGGGTAGAACAAAAACATTGGTAGACAAAATCTCACAACCAACCACATCCAAGATTTCAACTTCGGGAGCTCTGATGCACATGGATCCTTTTACCCATGATGGATACAGAGAGGCATGTATAGAAGATGAGGACTTCAAGGAGGTGTTTCAATAGCTACAGGACCAAATTCATATAGAAGAAGGGTTATATAAATGTGAACTATCATTTCCAGAATGGTATACTCTACAAGCTCGACAAGCTTTATGTTCCTGAAGGTGAAGGATTGCAACTTATTAGAGAAGTTCACATCTCCAAGGTTGCAGAACATTTTTTTGTTGGGAAGATAGTTTCCAACTTATAGAGGTATGAGTAGTGGCCCATACTACAAGACAATTTCACACGATATATTAGAGGATGTATACTTAGTTGTACTAGCAAGCCCAATAATATGAAGCAAGGTATATACCATCCCTTACTGGTACCCACTAGACCTTGGGAAATAATTTCCATGGATTTTGTGGGTGGTTTACCAACCAAATGGAAGGGACATGAATATTTATTTGTGGTAGTTAATAGGCTCAAAAAAAAATTCATTCTCATGCCTTATATAAGGACAATCAAAGGATAGGAAGCAACAAACTTATGCTTTGAATAAGTTTGGGTGTGCTTTGGGATACCAAGGAGCATAATCGTAGACAAGGACACCATATTTCTTAGTTCCTTGAACTACATTGTGGGAGAAGATGAACATTAAGCTCAAGATGTATATAGCATTCCATCCATAGATAGATGAGTAGACTAAAGTAGTCAAGAGAAATTTGGTGCAACTTTTGAGGGATTACAATTAGAAGCATCCAAATACCTGGTATGGATATATGATCTATATACAACAGTCTTATAATAGAGTATTTCACACTTCTACTAGAAAGTCACATTTTGAAACTTGCTTTGGATATTTTCTACCTTCACCCTTAGATGTTGTATGTGGACATCAAGTAGGAGTGAGGGAGGACCTTATATGAGATGCATTAAAAAATGAAAAAAATTGTTGAGAAGATCATGCAAATCCATTTGCAAGTACAAGAGACCCTTAAAAAGTCACAGGAAAAGTACAATGCTAGAAATGACTAGCAAAAAACATAGAGAACATTTAGAGTTGGAGAAAACGTATGGTTACAATTGGATAAGTAAATCCTAGAAGGTCCTAGTAATAAAATCAAGGCTCTATGGTATCGTCCTTTCAAGGTATTATAAAAGGTGGTAGATAACGCCTACAAACTCAGTCTATCCCCATACATGCACATTTACTGAGTAGAGAATGTGTAGAATCTCAAACTCTATGAGCCCTCCATGTTGTATAAGGAGGAGGAGAAGGTCCTACCTTCCATAGAAGATTTAACACTAGATGCTCGGCCAGAGTTGGCATAGGACACATTTTTGTAGAAGAGGTCCAAAACTACAAGATAGGGGTAGAATGACAATTGGAATATTAGGTTGAAAGGAAATTTTCCAAGAAAATAAAAAAGGTACTCCAGGGATACAAAAATCCTCCCTAAATTGGGAGGTACAATTTAGATTTCATAATTATATTATTTTTCATCTATGTCGATGCTTTTAGAGTGGAAAAATTTGGAGGAATCAGGTTGTAGGGTCATTTTAGTGGCAGGTCCCAATTTGGAAAATTGGGGTCCATAACCTTCCAGATCCATTTTGAGGCATTAAATGGTATTTTGGGGGGTTCCAGTCTCTAGAATTGTGCACACGCCCTTGATGGTATTCTACACTCCAAGACGTTTCAAATGGTGCAGGCCATGTGTCAGTCGTATCTTGTGAAAAATCTATGCCTCTCACAAGTTGAACTATCATGTTGGCCACCATTGTATGAGAGGATACCACGTCAACCCTCATTACTAATGTGTATGAGGCTAGCCACATGAGGAATTTCAAGAAGAATCTATAAGGTCTAAAATCTTGTCACAATTGAAGGTTGAGGAAGTCAAAACCCTAATCGTAGATCGCTATCAGGCTATGTTAAGTACCAAGATGCTAGGAGGAGAAGGTGTTCCATTCTATGTTATTTTATTTTGTTCCATAGAAGAGAAGGATAATTGGGAGAGGAAAATTAGATAGCATAAGAGAGGGGTTAATGTTCTGTAGCATTATGATGTAGTGCCCCCACCTTAGTAGGGTCTACTGACATCTCGGTCTCTGGATCTTTTCAATCTTCAAGATAGAGCATCTCTTCAACTCCCCGCTAAAATCTTCAAGAAATGTCCACAGGTCCTTTTCACAAAAAATCATCGTGAGAACAAGAACCAGGCGCAAGCTTCTCTCACGCAACCACTGGTTGTGACCACTATCCTAACCCAAAAGACGTTTCTCTATTTCACATGGCGGGTCTTTGCATGTGAATCACCCTGATTCTACCATCCTTCGAAACCTAGACAAGAGTTTAGCGTGTACTATCTCCTCCTCTATATTCATTCAATGTGACCATGGGTGGTGACCACACATTTGAATGAAATGTTCCTCGCGATTTCACGTTTCGTGACTTTGGGGGTTTCCCTACCTCCATTCTCCCGATGGAAAAAATCACGATGAAAGTAGATCAACGACCAAGATTCTTCC
Organism: Picea engelmannii; assembly: GCA_009831015.1. NCBI lineage: Eukaryota > Viridiplantae > Streptophyta > Pinopsida > Pinales > Pinaceae > Picea > Picea engelmannii. The sequence goes on from ML876674.1 coordinate 7,329, forward strand.
TTTGATCAATGGTTGTGATCAAGTTATGATTTCATGTTTTGTGACTTTTGGGGTCTCATTACCTCTATTCTCCCGATATACAAAACCGCGATGGTGCTAGATCAACGGTCTAGATCTTCTCTTGGATGAATGACTGTTATCATGTCGGGATTTTTGTGTTTCACAACTTTGGGGGTCTCCTTACCTCTATTCTCCCGATAGCCGAAACCACGATGGCACTAGATCAATGGTCCATATCTTCTCTTCAATCAATGACTGTGATAATATCGATATTTTTGTGTTTTGCGACTTTGCCTCTTATGGAGTCCCTTCTACACTTAGTCGAATTCCAAATCTATGCACTCCTTGCAACAGATTCCTATGCAAGAATTTGTTCTTGCGGATGACTGTACATGCCTTGTAGTAGTCGCTTTGCACTCCTTGCAAATGGAAAGTCTCATGCTATCTCTTCTAATCTTCAAAATTGAAACAGATCCCATCACACACTCCTTGCATTCTGTTTCCACACCTTACACTCACTCAACAGAAGAGAAACAATTGAAACTCATAATAACATTCACAGTTTCATCCATTCATAACGAAATTCATTCATTTATAAAAACACAATAACAGAGAATCACAAACAGTAACAACATCACGCATTTAGATCAATTTTCTTCTGTTATGTTCATTCAGAAAATAAAAATGGCTATAGCTATTCTCAAACAACAAATAAAACTCAAGAACTCATGCTATCTCACAGCAGCCTTATTTGGGCATACAAAAACTCTATTTATCTCAAAGGGTCCTTAGGGTCCCCCCCCCCGACTACTCGTCTACTCAAAACGAAAACCTAAATGCTACTTAAGTTTAGTTATATTCAAGACTTAGAGTGAAACTCCCTGATCACTCATGATCTTTTCACCTCCAAGAGGTGGGGGCACTGCATCGAGTGGTATCAAATTGAATTTTTGTCAGTAGATTTCAGGCGAAGGAGCTAAAGGAGACAAAAGAAATCGAAGCTACACTCTATGTGTGAGAGACATTCAACACAATGAAACCAAGGAGATGAGTGGAACAACCTTTAGCCAATCGGGTTGTAGAAAGGGAGATGCGAGAACTTCATGGAAGATTAGAGGCAATGGAGGAAACACAGAGAAGAGCACTTGATGTTGGAGACATCAACGATGTAGAGATTGAAGAAGTAGAAGCTGAATAAGCTGCAGGAGAGAATGTTGTCGAAGAGCACTTACTAAGAGAAGTTGTTATATTGGGATCTAGAGCCAAAATAGAGGTCCCAATGTATGAAGGAATTTATATGTTGAAGAGTTGTTGGATTGGGTAAGAGCCATGGAAAAATATTTTGACTATGAATACATCGATGAGGAGAAATGGGTGAGACATGTTGTCACCAAACTCAAAGGACATGCAACATTATGGTGGGATGAACTGTAGCCTGAGAGGAGAAGCAAGGGAAAACAAAAGATAAATATTTTGGATAGAATGGTAGCCAAGATGAAGGAAAAATTCATTCCCAAATATTACCTGATCAATTTGTTCAAGAAATTGCAGAACCTGAGATAGAAGGGTATGACAGTTAAAGAGTACACATAGGATTTCTACAAGATGAACATTAGAACTGGACAAAGAGAGAAAGATGAAGAAAAAGTTGTCAGTTTTATAAATGGCCTGAGGTATGAAATCCAGGATGAGATCAGCATGATGTCAATAAGGAGAGTGGAGGATGCTTATCAGTTTTCACTGAAGGTAGAGGAGAAGTTGGCCAGAAAACAAAATTAGTGAGGTAGAGATATAAGCCTAGTTCCAACAAAAAGAAGATCAAATGCTTGGAGGTGAAATGATCATGAGAGATCAGGGAGTTTCACTTTGAGTCTTGAATGTAACTGACCTTAGGTAGCTATTAGGTTTTCATTTTGAGTAGACGAATAGTCGGGGGGGAACCCTAAGGACCCTCTAAAATAAATATAGGTTTTGTATGCCCAAATAAGGATGTTGCGAGTTAGTATGAGTTTTTGAGTTTTATTTGTTGTTTGAGAATAGCTATAGCCATTTTTATTTTCTGAATGAATATAACAGAAGCAAATTGATCCAAATGCATGATGTTGTTACTGTTTGTGACTCTTTGTTATTGTGTTTTCATAAATGAATGAATTTCGTTATGAATGGATGAAACTGTGAATGTTAGTATGATTTTCAATTGTTTCTTTTTTATTGAGTGAGTGTAAGGTGTGCACACAGAACAAAAGGAGTGCATGACAGGATATGTTTTGATTCCTAATCTCAGAAGAGATAGCACGAGAATTTCCCTTTGCAAGGAGTGCAAAGGAACTTCTACAAGGCGTGCGTAGTCATCCACAAGAACCAAGTCTTACGTAGGAATATGCTGCAATGAGTGCACAGATTTGGAATTCGACTGAGTGTCGAAGGGACTCCATAAGAGGAAAAGTCACAAAACACGAAAATCCCAACATGATCACAACCATTGATCGAAGAGAATATCTAGACAGTTGATCTAGTGCCATTGCAGTTTGGGCTATCAAGAGAACGGAGGTAAGGAGACCCCCAAAGTCATGAAACGCGAAAATCCTGACATGATCAAAACCATTGATCGAAGAGAAGATCTGGAAAGTTGATCTAGTGCCATCATGGTTTCTACTATCGGGAGAATGGAGGTAAGGAGACCCCCAAATTCTTGAAACGTGAAATCGTGACTTGATAATAGTTGTTGATCAAAGGAAGAATCTGGGTCGTTGATCTAGTTCCATCATGATTTCGGCTATCGGGAGAATGGAGGTAGGGAAACCCCTAGAGTCGTGAAATGTGAAATCAGGAAGAACCTTTCATTCAATCATGTGGTCACCTCCCATGTTCACATTGAAGGAAGATAGGGGAGGATCTAGTACATGCTAAACTCTTTTCATGGTTTCAGAGGTTGGGAGAATCAAGGTGATTCACATGCAAATACACGACATGCGAAATCGTGAAAATTCTTTTGGGTTAGGCTCATGGTCACAACCAGTGGTCGCGTGAGAGAAGCTTGTGCCTAGTTCTTGTTCACACGATGGATTTTCGTGAAAAGGACCTCTAGACATTTCTTGAATATTCCAACGGGGAATTGAAGAGATGCTCGAACTCAAATGTTGAGAAGATTTAAATATCGGGAGGTCAGTAGACCCTAATGAGGTGGGGGAACTACATCACATTCTAATAGGCCACAGGTCTTAGGTAACTCCATAGAGATTGTCTTCTCCTTTGTACTTGCATTATTTCCATACCATAGAAAACAGAGGAGAGTGACCTCAAATTTTGCCTAGGTTTTCTCCTCTAAGGGTTTCCCATAAAAGCTATTTGTGTTATTTTGTGGATGGTGTGTGATTTTTTTTTATTATTCTCTCTATTTTCCACATTTTATCGATTCCATGCATAAGAAAAAAATTAGCAACTAAATTTTCTTGGATATACAGGAGTTTAACCTTCATAGTGTAGATTTGAATTTTATTGATCAAATCTATTGTGGAGAACTATTCCAATGGAATATACATGGTAGTTTATAGATCATTGATTGGTCTTCCTCTATTTTCTTGTAGAGATGGTGTTTGTGTTAATTGTGTTTAAAACAAACATCATTGAGACAATTTTAACAAGCATGCATGAGGAAAATGTGTGAACAAAATTTTTACAAGCTATCGCACTACACAAGCCATTGAAATGCAACATGATATTCCATATACACCACAACATAATGGTGTTTCTAAGAGAAAGAGTTACACATTAAAGGAAATGAATAGTTGTATGATTCAATCTAAAGGATTAACTCTTCATTATTGGGTGGAATCCATCAACTATGCAAATTACATAGTAAATTGCACTCCCATAAAGTCTCTAAAGCATATAGCACTGAAAGAAGCATGGAATAAAATTAATCCATATGTAAGACACTTCCTTGTATTTGGTTGTGTAGCATGGGATCACATTCCTAATGAGAAAAAGAAAACATTGTATCCTAAAAGTGAGAACTGCATTTTTGTTGGATATTTTGAAGATGTCAAAGGTTATGGAATTATTCAACCTCATTCCAATGGAATTATTATTATAAGAGATGTTAAATTTGATGAAAATACCTTGGCTTGCAATCCTAATTTGGTGTTTGTTTCATCTTCGTCCTGTGAGCCATATTCGAAATTTGTCCCATATTATATTCTTATTTTGGTTTCTTCTTATTTATATGATGGCAGGGAGGATGAAAATACACCTCCTCCTACTCACGTTTCTCCATATGAGTCCATTGAACATGAACCTGCACCAACACCACCAGTTCTGAGATGGGTTTATTCAAGACAAGAAGCGGCTAGTGATCTTTCCAATGATCCTTCAAATCAACATCAAACACGTTCACAGTTACAGTGAGGCTTTTCTATTTTGCCTCAAGTCTTAGAGACTCCTAATATAGAAAAAAATTCAAAAGCTTCAGGACATCTAGATTGGGACACAACAATGAATGAAGAATATTGTTCCTTAATGGAAAATAATAGTTGGTATTTTTTGCCCATTCTAAAAGGAAGAAACCTTGCCATATGTAAATGGGTGTGTAGAAATAATTATGCATCAGATGGAAGTTTTGAAAGACACAAGGCTCGATTAGTTTCCAAATGATTCTCTCAAGTTGAAGGCATAGACTATAATGAAACGTTTCCCCCATATCCAAAAATGAATTCCATCTTCCTTTTTCTTTCCCTTTCTACCTCACATAAATGGGAGGTCCATGTTTGAAAAATAGGTGTACTCGATTTTCCGTAGACAATATAAAAATATTTTCACCCAACCATAGGCACAAAGACCACCCCAGAGCTCCTTAACCTTGACAGAAAGAATAATTCCGGAAGCAATATAATAGCTAACCAAGGTAGCGCACCAAGAAAGAATAACCAAAGACCAAGAAGAAAGTACAAACCATAACCAAGAGACCAAGTCACCAATTTTGTAGCTGCAATTGTCCTCCAATCGTACACACTTCTTGTCCTTATGAAATTTTAAGTGAGTGAGTGACAAATGATCTCTAACACCCTCTATTTATTCTCCTCCATCTTAACTGATCAGGCCAACTTCTCTTCATGCGGGATAATAACTCAATATTAATTTATTCTATTAGTTCGACTTGTCTTCTAGGGTTATTATCCAAATCTTTAGGGTTTCTCTTGCTTCCCTAAATATTATATTCTTGTCAAAGGTTACACATGGAGGTTATTACCTCCCTCAAATACCATAATATCAACACTTCCTCCTCGCTAGGGAGGTATTAAAGGAAATGGTCTTCAGAAAAAATAGACCATTCAACATGTAGCATCATCATAGCCACACAACCTATCTCATGAGAACCATCATCACTATCCAACTAGATAGTCTCCATGGAAATCAAAACAATGCCATCCAATAGAGCACAACTATGTCTATACATATTAGTATACAACTACTAATATCCAATGGTACACAACCACTCCTAATAGAACACTACTACTAATCGGTGACACATAGTCACTATGAGTGGATCACATCCACCACAATGGTATAAAACTATTGTCTAGAGACATATAGTCTCTATAACAATCATATCATATGATATCAACAATATCATGATACAAACTAGGTCATCTGGGCCATTATTCCACTAACAACTATGAGATATGGAATATCATATGCCCTCAGAAAGTGAAGCATCATTCATGGGCTATCTAGAATATTCTTCTCTAGCAGAGAATAATAATTGTCGCTAATTTATGATCCTAGACCATTCACCTAACTAAGCCATTTTTTTGGCACTAATCACAGTGAAACCTGGAGAGAATGAGTCTACCCTTGGGAATGACTGTCACTGATTGGTGAACCTAGACCATTCACCTAACTGGGCCATTCCTCTAGAACTAATCATAGTGAAACCTAGAGAGAATGAGTCTTCCCTAGGGAATGACTATCCGAACCATTTGCTAAGGAAATGATTTTCTTGCACTAACCTCCAAAACAAACCATTCTTCGAAACTCCTCACAACTGTGAACTTTGAAAGAATGACTTCCCGATGAGGTGGACCATTATACTTGAACACTACTCGGAGTGACCACGAAGAAGAATGATTGTCCTAGACCATTCCCCCACACTGACCACAAGGGGAATCACTACCTATGGTACATCAAAAATCTATGGGACCATTTTCATTACGAAAACGACTGTCCGATATGGACCATTTTCTGAACTAGAAAATGGTTGTCCATCAGAAACCTCAAACCACTTTCTGAACTTAAAAGGAACTTCCCAACCCGAAAAATTTTCCAAACTGGAAAATGACTGTCCATAAATTAATGACATATCAATGCTCCCTCCCAACCTAGGAGTAATCACTTCCTTTTCCAATAAGGAATTTGTCTCCGGGAGCCCCAACTTGTCCCTTAAGTATGCAAATGTTTCATTTTATATAAAGGCTTTACTATAATATCCATTATCTTCTCAATTGTGGAGATATACTAGAGAACCACTTCTTCCCTATCGACTTTATCATGGAGAAAATAATTTTTGATTTCAATGTTCTTCAAACTATCATGGAACACTGGATTCTCTAAAATATTCACATCGCTTTGATCATCACAATATATCACGCTCTAATCCAACAATTGATCAGATAGTCGAGAAACCACCTTACGAAACCATACTTCTTTTGTACAAGTATCACAAGTTGTAATAAACTATGCTTATGTAGTGTTGAGTGCAACAAACTTATGTTTCTTGTTAGCCCATAATATATTGGCAAATATCAAACTAAAACATATCCAAGAGGAACTTCTTCTACAATATGCAATCCTTGCTCAATCTGAATCGATAAATCCATGCAGTTGTAATTAAATGTTCCATGAAGACATTTCAAAGCATGATTTGTAATTATTTAATTCTTATGGATCTGTTCCATCTGGAACTATCTCAACATGTTCATAGAAAAGAAAATGTTTGGCCTAGTATTCATCAAATACATCAAGGAGCCAATCAACTCTTGGTATAGGGATGAGTCTACTAGATCAGAGTCTTATCAACTTATTCATATTTTTCATCATGGAAATTTTCCATGGATTTGCAATCCAACATCTTGGACTACTGAGTAACCATTATGATACACTTTCCCTATCACAGAAAGTTTTCACCACTCTTTTATTGTATATGAGATACTCTGCATCAAGTTTCTTGAATCCATACAAGGTATTCTTCCATTTGAATACATGGGTCTCTTTCTGGTATACCTCAAAACCTTGAGGTTTCACTACATAATCTTCTTCCTTTCATCATAGGAGCATAGATGTATATGGACAACCAAGGATACTTAAGGATTATTTTCGAAGAAGGCTTCTTCTAGGGTCAAATTGAACACGTGTTGCTTATCATGGTCACTACTTTCAATGGGGAACATGGACAAATACTTTATATTATTCATGGATTATTCAATGGATCTTATCATTTAGGATTATATCACTCCTAATCATGGATTCATGCATGAGTGAATTCTCTTCTTTTGGAATTCTGTGATCAACTCCTTCCATCTAAAAGAGTCCATGCTTTCGTCTACATCCTTATTGCTTTCTGCAAAGTGTCACAAGTCTTATTCTAGTTTTCCTCTTTACTACTGACTTCTTTCTGGTCTGACTCCTTCTAGGTATCTTCAATTTCGATTCTGATTTTGGCCTATCTGGAAGTTGTTACTTATATAGTAGATTCCTAGGGAATTTTTCACCAAATATTGTCAATGTACTTCATCTTTTTCATGTACATTACTTGACTTGTAGTCATCGTAATAACAATCCTTATCTTGTTATTCTTCCATAGGTATTGTTTCACTAACCATCTTATCTTCTAAGAAATAGATACACATGATATGTACATGAACTATATAAACATGGTATGTAAAAGAACTATGTTATAGAAGAATATTTTTACCTTGACTAGAAGAAGAACTCTCCATCCTGCGTAAATTTATTTGAGGGTTAATTTTATTCGAAAACTATTGTTTCATGTGTTTCCTTCCTTTTGTTTAACTCGGGACAATGGTTCTTGTAGTGACCATATTTTAGATAGTTGAAGCATTTCATTTTTGACATATCCTTTTCTTGACTTGGTTTCATCCTTGAACCAAACTTCTTCTTATTCCTGAATTTCTTGAACTTTGTTGTGTTTTGCGCTAATCATTGATTCTTCTTGTGTGAAACAAGTCCAAATTTCTTCAAATTTGGGATACTTTGTTCTTGTGTTCATACTTGTGGAAAATGCATCCCATGTCTTGGGAATTCCATTGAGTACTATATTTACTAGTTCCTTTTTTGAAATTATTTCCTCAATATCTTGTAGTTGATATCTTAACTGTGAGATTCTTACAAAGTATGATTTTATGCTATCATCATCATTCATTTTCATTTCATGGAGCTCATTCTTCAGACTCGTCACTTGTCCAATATTTCTAACTGAAAAGAGGTTAGTTAGGGCATCATACATCTTCTTAGATGAGTCAAGATGATGGATGTAGGGTATCAAGTGGTATTTTATGAGTCCATTATGATACTCATATCATTGATCTCATTGTACTTGAACTTCTCCATAACTCCAACATTTTGAGGTTCCTTCTCTTTCCCTACTTCAAACTATGGTTCCACGATCTATCCTTTCATGACATCTAACACTTTATTCTTGGAAAGGATGAGGTCAATACTTGTCTTCCATGCTCTGAAGTTAGAAGCCCCTTCTAACTTGTTTTCTCACTTCATAGAGTAAGTTGTGACTTCTTTGACTTTGACTTATTCAACCTTTGACTTTGACTTAGTCAACCTTTGACTTTGACCAAAAACTCAAGCTTAACACCTTGCCTTGATGAGAGTACGAGGAGGTGCACTAGGCTAGGGTGCACTAGGCTATCCAATAATTAGGTAAATCTCTTCACTTAAGGTGCCTAAACAAGAGGGTTATTGTTTCATTTTTGCAAAAAAAAATTATCTGTAACTACAATTGAGCAAATCTTCCCAATCTATCTTCTAGTGGTTATAATTTATGAAGATAGTGTGGGTCCATAACCTGTTAGAAAAATAGGTGTGATCATTTTTTCATAGACAATATAGAAATATTGTCACCCAACCATAGGCACAATGTACACCCACAAGCACCTTAACCTTGATAGAATGAATAATTCTGGAAGCAATCTAATAGCCAACCAAGGTAGTGCACCTTTTTCCAAGTCTAGCACACCAAGCAATAATAACAAAAGACCGAGTAGAAATTCCAAACCATAACCAAGAGACCAAGTCACCATCGCTTCAACTGAAGTTGTCCTCCAATCATGGACACTTATTTTCCTTATGCACTTGTGAGTGAGTGAGTGACAAATGAGCTCTAGCGCCCTCTATTTATACTGCTCCATCATAACTGACTAGGCTGACTTCTCTTCCTAGGGGATAATAACTCAATATTAATTTATTATATTAATTTGACTTGTCTTCTAGAGTTATTATCCAAATATTTAGGGTTTCTCTTGTTTCCCAGAGTATTCTAGTCTTATCAAGGGTTACACGTGGAGGTTAATATCTCCTGCAACTACCATAATATCAAAAATTCATTAGATGGAAGTTAAATCCATCTTCTTGCATGAGGATTTGCAGGAATAAATATACATGGAACAACCTCTTGGATATGTCGAATATGAATCCAACATTGTTTGTATTAAGAAATCTCCTTATGTTCTTAAGAAAGCTCCTTGAGCTTGGTATGCCAAAAATGGACATCTTTCTTCTTGAAACCAACTTTTCAAAATGTCATTCTAACCCTAATGTCTATACCAAGAAAGTAAGAATCCATGTCATAATACCTATCCTTTATATTGATGACCTTATCCTTATTGGTAGTGACCCTAAGCATTGAACCCTTATGAAATCGAGCCTTAAAAATAAATTTGAAATGATAGACTTAGGCTATTGCAATGTTTCCTTGACCTCCAAGTATTTCAAGACAAGCAAGGATTTTTTCTTTCCCAGTCTAAGTCTTCTTATGACCTTCTTCGTTGCTTTCATATGGATAATTCTAAACTAGCCCCTTCTCCCTTCCGTTCTAGAGTCAAATTTGTTGCCACATGTACTACTCCCAAAGTCAATGCCACATTTTACCATCAATTAGTTTCTAGCCTCTAATTGTTTACTCATACTTGTCCTGATCATTAATCCTTGTCAACATATTAAATTATTCAATCTATTTTGATTTTTGTAATAAATACACTACTCAAGATTAGCATAAATTCTAGAGGGATTTGTGGGTTCCCTTATATTAGATCCAATTGTCATCTTGGTGTCTTCTTTATTGGGGTTTTCTTCACTTTCTTTATTATTTTTACAATGAACAAGAAACCTATGCTTTTACGATGGTTCTTCTTATGATCCTAACTCATTTTCATCCATAAAAATATAAGAAAATATATTTTAACAACAAGCTTGTTTACTCATTCCTTTTCTCCTTGAAACTATAATTTTCTTTTACTTATGGTTACTCAAAACTTTAGGCTTGTTCTTTACTTAGATATCCCTATCTAGCCTCTATAAATTCCACACTTGTGGTTCAACTAGGGTTTGAACCTTGGATTACTCAATAGTTTTGGCTTTGTACATTTTTAAAAATTTGACTTTGTGCATTTTAGAATATTCCAATAGTTACATTCACTATCATTTCACACAACATTTTGACCTCTTCACTCATCTTTTATTTTTCAGTTGGGTAGTTTTAGGAACTATAGTTCCTTCTTTTCCTTCAAAAATATTCCATCAATTAAAATTTGATTTATGACTTTTTCTTGTGATGATTACACTGT
>WSFP011467325.1:0-18199 GCA_009831015.1 Picea engelmannii
GAAAGTTCAGCTGGAGAAACAAACCCAAAATTTTAAAAGTGCTTTGGGATTGTAGCGCAAGTCTTAAATGAATCCTTTATGAAGGAGCTCCTTTTGTATATGGTATCAGACCTCGAGCCATACGCTCTTGTCTGAATTAGATAGGAGGCATTTAATAGATTTAATGTAGGTAGATAGGATTTTATTTTCCAGATTAGACAGTTTTAGAGTTCGAGAGGGAAAATGGATATAGACACCCTCATTGTATCATTGTAATATTATTCTCAAGCATTTAGAAGAGAATAGAAAGCAGAGAACTGTGTGAAGAACACCCATGTACATATGTTGAATTAATAGAATGAAGTTCTGATTCAAATTCATGGCCGGTGTTGTTTCTCTGTGTTGATGATGTGCTCATGAATGTTTGTTTTCTGGATATGCATTTTCTTTGAATATGCTGTGCATGTGATTTTAGGGTTTAAACTGAAGTCTGAGAGAGAGAATAAGTTTCAATTGTTTCTCTATCTGAGCCAGGAGATTCCTGCATAGAGTGCAGTTGAATTCATCAGCAAAGAGTGCGTCGATGAAGGCTCGATAGTTAAACACTTGTTCTCATTCACCCAGAAGTTATAGGGTTGTTGTGGAAGCCGTGTGAAGAGTGCAGAGGTGGAGTCAGGAGTCTCAGTAGTTAATCTGAGCAAAAAGAAGTCAGAGACTACTGTTGCAGGAGGTGCGCAGAGTCTGAAAGACTCAACACTTAGGAAGTGGTTGAAGGTCGAGCGCGAGGAGTGTGCACAAAGTCCCTCTGAAGGAGTCAGAGTGGAGAAGCTCATAAAGGTATAGCGCCTTCGTAGTGTCATCGAAGGGAAGCACAGGAAGTTTGATCAAAGAAGGGTCACACAGAGTTTTCAGGCGCAGGATTGAAGAGTAAGTCTGGAGAAGAAATACTTAGTCATTTCAGAGAAATATCATCAAAGGAGAATCGACGGTTAGGATTCGCAGACGGAAGCCGCGAAATCCCGTAGGCCGTTAGATCTCGGAAAAGTTGCACAGGTTTTAAGCCTGGAGGAGAAGAGAAGATCCTGGAGGTTCGAAGTTCAGGATATCGGAGTTTCCGTGGTCGCGGGACTCTTGTAGAACGGAATCACAATCTCATGATACCCGATAGCACGGGAAGGAGTGGTGACATGGAAGGCTAGTCCTCACGTCCATCGGGGATCATCTTTCGGGGTTTTCGGTGTTGTAAGAATCACTGTCGGAGGAATCACGAAACTCTGAAACGCGATAACCATGCAGCCACAGTGTTGAGGGGAGGATAGGCGGCATCGGCATATCGTGAACTCGGAGGTTCGCGTATTGGGAGCGCAGAGATTTGCGTCAAGGTTTACGAGGTTGCGAGAGGCGATATCTCCGTAACCATTAGTTAGCGTGTTGGCCCCAGAGAACAAAAAAGGGGGACAGGTGGCGTCGGAGATTGGGAATCGGAGATCCCAGGGGCGTGAATTCTTCTCATTGCAAATTCACGAACTCCGAAGTTCCAATAGAGAAAAGGGGCTTGGTCCCGTGGCCGACAGGTCGTGTGGAGAAGGAGCTAGTGGAAGGAGCAAGAAAGCCGCAGGCGAGTGGTCATCGGGGTTCGGGGACTTACAAGACCCGATTTCGTGAGCGCAGGACTCGCGATATCACGAGGTTCGATTTCCCGATTTTAAAGAAAGGAGATCGCAGAGAAATCCTGTGGGTATTGAGAACTCCCGACAGGGGGTTGAGGAGTACTTTAACTCTTCGGGCCTGGGAAAAGGAAGGTCCTGGTGATCGCGGACATGTGTCAGGTGGCGTCTGCATCAAGTGGTATCAGAGCGAGTCTCTGTTTGTATAATTCAGACAGAGGGAGAAAGAAGAATTCACCATGCCGCCCCAAAGGGAAAGGTAGTCACCTAATCCAAAGGACAGGGATGTGCGAAGAAGAGGTAGGCCAACAGGGAATCCCGAGATGGAAAGGCAGATACACGATCTCAGAGCGAGATTGGAAGACATGGAAGCAGCGTAGAGACGCACAACAAATGCTGGATATATGAGCGACTCCGAAGGTGAAGTAGAAGCCGAATAGCAAGGAGAAGTTGCAGCTGAAGATGCAGCCAATGAGCGGTTAATTAAGGCTATCGCTCGAATGAGTTCAAAGACAAAAATGGACATTCCAGTCTATGAAGGAAGTTTGGATGCAGAAGAGCTGTTAGACTGGATTAGGGCTCTTGACACCTACTTCGATTATGAATATATCGAAGAGGATACGAAGGTAAGGCATGCTGTCACTAAATTGACAGGACATGCAACATTATGGTGGGACGAGCTTCAGGAAGATAGACGTTCCAAAGGCAAACAAAAGATCAAAAGCTGGGATCGAATGATTGCGAAGATGAAGGCAAAATTCATCCCGAGGGATTATCAGATCACATTGTTCAAGAGAATGCAGAACCTGAGACAGAAGCTGATGACGGTAAAGATGATGACGGTAAAGGAGTATACCGAAGAGTTCTACAAGCTCAATATCAGAGCAGGTCATCGGGAGAGCGATGATGAAAAAGTCGCCAGATATATGAATGGCTTAAGATACGATATCCAAGATGAGATGAGTATGACAACCGTCATAACCGTTGAGGATGTGTATCAGATGGCACTGAAGGCTGAAGAGAAGCTAGGCCGAAAACCAGCACAGCGAGGCCGAGGTAAGAGCCAGCCGAGAGGAAAATCAGTTGCCCAAGATAAGTTCCAGAAATCTAAGGATGACTGGAAGAAGCCTCAGAAAAGAATGGAAAGAGGTGGAAGTTCTCAGCGAGGCCAGTACGCTGAACAACGAAGGCAGTAGGCAGAACAAAGTGGTGGATATGCTAATGTAAATACTTTTCCTCATACCAGAGGTAGAGGAAGAGGCAGAGGAGGAATCATCACATGTTACACATGTGGAAAGAATGGGAACAAGGCAGTTGATTGTCCAGACAGGAAGAAAGATGGAAGTGAAGCTCACATCGTCGAGGCATAAAGGCGAAATGCTGAAGCAGAAGATGCAGAAGAAGAAAGGTCATTGATGATGCGTAAGGTTCTCTTAACACCCGAGAAGGAGGTGGAGGACACAGCTCAAAGAAACAGACTGTTCAGAACCGCATGCAAGACCAAAGACAGGAAATGCAAGGTCATTGTGGACAGTGGAAGCACCGACAATCTCGTTTCAACCGAGATGGTGGAAAAATTAGAGATGGAAACAACTGATCACCTAAGTCCATATAAAGTATCATGGCTACAGAAGGGACATCAGGTGAGTGTCACTAAACAATGCTTAGTGGACATCAAGATAGGAGGATATAATGATAAAATTCTTTATGATGTTATTCCTATGGATGTATGTCATTTATTGCTAGGCAGACCATGGAAATATGACAGAAACGTAATTCATGATGGGAAAATGAATACGTACACTTTAGAGAAGAATGGGAGAACACACATGTTACTTCCGATAAAAGATAAAGAGGTGAAACCGGAAGTGAACAACATGATACTTCTCATGAGTGGGAAGGAACTTATGGCAGAAGTAAAGAAGAAGGAAGATCCACAATTCTTTGTGGTCAGAAAACCGAAAGTTGTTTTGACCAGCACAAGAGTGGATGATCTGCCAGAGGAAATTCAGGAACTATTGGAAGAGTTAGCTGATATAGTGGTGGACGAGTTACCTCATTCATTTCCGCTAATGAGGAGCGTGAGTCATCACATAGACCTCATACCAGGAGCCAGTTTGCCAAACAAAGCAGCGTACAGGTTGACGCCACAGGAGAATGAGGAGGTCAAAAGGCAGGTGCAGGAAATGATGGATAAAGGACTGATCAGGGAGAGTTTAAGTCCGTGTGTCGTTCCAACGATACTGAGTCCAAAGAAGGATGGAGGCTGGAGAATGTGTGCAGATTCCAGAGCCATAAATAAAATAACCATCAGGTACAGGTTTCCATTGCCATGGATGGATGACTTGATGGACTGCTTGAGCGGAGCAGAGTTTTTTTCAAAGGTGGATTTGAAAAGTGGTTACTATCATATTCGCATGAGGGAAGGCGATGAGTGGAAGACAGCATTCAAAACCAATGAAGGGCTGTACGAATGGCTAGTCATGCTGTTTGGTTTGACGAATGCACCGAGCACATTCATGAGGCTGATGAATGAAGTGCTAAAGGAATTCATTAGTAAGTTTGTCATTGTTTATTTAGATGACATATTGATTTTCAGCAAAACAAAAGAAGAGAATTTGAAGCATTTAGCTGCAATAATGAGGAAGCTACAACAAGGGAAGTTGTTGATAAACATGAGGAAATCCTCATTTATGAAGACATAACTCATTTACTTGGGATTTTTCATATCGGAAAATAAAATAAAGATGGATCCAAGTAAAGTGGAGGTAATTAAAAATTGGCCATCACCGAGTAATATTTTCGAGGTGAGAAGTTTCCATGGATTGGCAAGTTTCTACCGAAAATTCATCAGGAATTTCAGTGGAATTAGCGCAGAAATGATGGACACAGTCAAGAAAAGACATAAATCTTTTCATTGGACTGAAGCGGCAGAGAAGAGCTTCAATTTGTTGAAGTGGAAGATCACGGAACGACCAGTGTTGGTGTTGTCGGATTTCATGAAGACATTTCAAGTGAAATGTGATGCAAGTGGCTTTGCCATAGGAGCAATCTTGAGCCAGGAGGACAAACCAATTGCATATTTTAGCGAGAAGCTGGATGAGGCAAAAGTGAAGTACTCAACGTATGATAAAGAATTTTATGCTATCATACAGCCGTTGAAGAAGTGGAGGCATTACTTGATCCCAAAAGAATTTGTATTATATAGTGATAATCATGCACTGCAGTTTGTAAGTCAACAAGAAAAGTTGAACCAGAAACATGCAAAATGGGTAGAGTATATGCAGAATTTTACATTTGTAATTAAACACATTTCAGGTACTTCTAACAAAGTGGCTGATGCTTTGAGCAGGAAGTGTTTATTGCTGCAGGAATTCCGAGTCAATACATTGGGTTTTGAAAATCTTAAAGACATGCATGCAGGTGATGTTGATTTTGCAGAGGCATACGAGGCAGCTGAGAATCTAGTTCTCAGAGACAGAAGCCCATGGATGTATTACATGATCCAAAATGGATTGTTATTCAGAGGAAATCAGTTATGCATTCCACATTGCTCCATGAGGAAGAATCTGCTAAAAGAAAAGCATAGTGGCGGATTAGTAGGACATTTTGGCCACGATAAGACATTTGCAAAGCTGAGTGAAGCCTATTTCTGGCCGAAGATGCGAACATATGTCAAGAAGTTTGTTGACAGGTGTAGAATTTGCCATCATTCGAAGGGCAGAAAGAAGAATGCGAGATTCTATCAATCATTACCGATACCTGAGAGGCCATGGGATGAAATCAGCATGGATTTCATATTGGGATTACCGAGGACGCAAAGAGGACATGATTCCATCTTTGTGGTGGTTGACAGGTTTTCCAAAATGGCACATTTTATTCCATGCCAGAAGACTAGCGATGCGACTCATATCACAAATTTGTTCTTCAAGGAGATTGTTAGACTTCATGGGTTGCACAGAAGCATAGTATCGGACAGAGATACAAAGTTCATTGGGGAATTTTTGGAGGACACTCTGGAAGAAGATGGGAACTAATTTGATGTTTAGTTCAGCCTATCATCCTCAGACGGATGGGCAAACAGAGGCAGTGAATAGAATTCTGGGAGATTTATTAAGAAGCATGGTGACAGAGCACCACAACAGCTGGGAAAATGTGTTGCCACAGGCAGAGTTTGCTTACAACGATTCAGTGAACAGAAGCACAGGCAAAATTCCATTTGAAGTTGTATATGGAAGGCAGCCAAGAGGAGTATCTGAACTGAGGGATTCAGATCAGATGACTAAAAGTGCAAGAGCAAAAGAATTTGCAGAAGTGATGGAAGAACTTCACAGCAGGGTGAAGCATCGATTGCTGGAATCAAATCAGGAATATAAGCACAGAGCAGATCAGCATAGGAGACAGCTTCAATTCGAAGTTGGGGACCTAGTTTTGGCACACCTAAGAAAGGAAAGGTTCCCAAGGGGAACATACAACAAGTTGAAGATGAAGAAAATTAGGCCATGCAGAGTCCTGAAGAAGTTGGGAGAAAACACTTATGAGATTGAATTGTCGGATGAGATCAGAATATCTCCGACATTCAATGTCTCAGACTTATATCCTTATAAGGCTGAGGAATCAGAAGCTGGAAGTGATAAACAGCCAGAAATCCAGTGGTAGAAGCAGATGTCGATTGTAGATAGGCCACAGATGGATCGTATACTAGACAAACGAGTCAGCAAAAGAACCAGACGGAAGCAATACTTCGAGTATCTGGTGAAATGGAAGAATCACCCAGTGGAAGATGCCAGCTGGGAGACAAAAGCAGTCATTCAAAAGCATGGACAGATTGTGCAGGAGCTCATGGACAGGAGCCCATGAAAGTTTTCAAGACGAGGAGTATGATGCAAGAGCATTGCCAACTCAACAAGCGAGCTAGCACACCAAGCAAAAGTTCAGCTGGAGAAATAAACCCAAAATTTTAAAAGTGCTTTGGGATTGTAGCGCAAGTCTTAAATGAATCCTTTATGAAGGAGCGCCTTTTGTATATGGTATCAGACCTCGAGCCATACGCTCTTGTCTGAATTAGATAGGAGGCATTTAATAGATTTAATGCAGGTAGATAGGATTTTATTTTCCAGATTAGACAGTTTTAGATTTTGAGAGGGAAAACGGATATAGACACCCTCATTGTATCATTGTAATATTATTCTCAAGCATTTAGAAGAGAAGAGCAAGTAGAGAACTATGTGAAGAACACCCATGTACATATGTTGAATTAATAGAATGAAGTTCTGATTCAAATTCATGGCTGGTGTTGTTTCTCTGTGTTGATGATGTGCTCATGAATGTTTGTTTTTTGGATATGCATTTTCTTTGAATATGTCGTGCATGTGATTTCAGGGTTTAAACTGAAGTCTGAGAGAGAGAATAAGTTTCAATTGTTTCTCTATATGAGCCAGGAGATTCCTGCATAGAGTGCAGTTGAATTCATCCGCAAAGAGTGCGTCGATGAAGGATCGATAGTTAAACACTTGTTCTCATTCACCCAGAACTTATAGGGTTGTTGTGGAAGTCATGTGAAGAGTGCATAGGCGGAGTCAGGATTCTCAGTAGCTAATTTGAGGAAAAAGAAGTTAGAGACTACTGCTGCAGGAGGTGCGCAGAGTCTGAAAGACTCAACACTTAGGAAGTGGTTGAAGGTCAAGCGCGAGGAGTGTGCACAAAGTCCCTCTGAAGGAGTCAGAGTGGAGAAGCTCAGAAAGGTATAGCACCTTTGTAGTATCATCGAAGGGAAGCACAGGAAGTTTGATCAAAGAAGGGTCACGCAGAGTTTTCAGGCGCAGGCTTGAAGAGTAAGTCTGGAGAAGAAATATTTAGTCATTTCAGAGAAATATCATCAAAGGAGAATCGACGGTCAGGATTCACAGACGGAAGCCGCGAAGTCCCGTAGGCCGTTAGATCTCGAAAAAGTTGCTCATTTTTTAAGCCTGGAGGAGCAGAGAAGATCTCGGAGGTTCGGAGTTCGGGATATTGGAGTTTCCGTGGTTGTGGGACTCTTGTAGAATGGAATCATGATTTCACGATACCCGATAGCGCGGGAAGGAGTGGTGACGTGGAAGGATAGTCCTCACGTGCATTTGAGATCATCTTTCGGGGTTTTCAGTGTTGTAAGAATCGCTGTCGGAGGAATCGTGAAACTCTGAAACGCGATAACCATGCAGCCACAGTGCTGAGGGGAGGACAGGCGGCATCGGCATATCGTGAACTCGGAGGTTCGCATGTTGGGAGCGCAGAGATTTGCGTCAAGGTTTATGAGGTCGCGAGAGGCGATATCTCTGTAACCATTGGTTAGCTTGTGGACCCCAGAGCCCAGAAAAGGGGTACAAGTGGCGTCGGAGATCGAGAATCGGAGATCCCAGGGGCATGAATTCTTCGCATTGAAAATTCATGAACTCCGAAGTTCCGATAGAGAAAAGGGGCTTGGTCTCGTGGTCGACAGGTCATGTGGAGAAGGAGCTAGTGGAAGGAGCAAGAAAGCCGCAGGTGAGTGGTCATCGGGGTTCGGGGACTTACAAGACCCGATTTCGTGAGTGCAGGACTCGTGATATCGTGAGGTCCGATTTCCAGATTTTAAAGAAGGGAGATCGCAGAGAAAGCCTGTGGGTATTGAGAACTCCTGACAGGGGGTTGAGGATTACCTTAACTCTTCGGGCCTGGGAAAAGGAAGGTGTTGGTGATTGCGGACGTGTGTCGGGTGGCATATGCGTCAGATAATCTCAACCATTGTGAGTGACATGCAAGATCTATAAGAATTTACTTCCTCTAGACAAGGTACCACCCAAGGATCAAAAGACCCAAGAGATCCATTGTTAAGAAAATACATTGATCCATATGGATTTCGAAGGCCTCCCACCTATTCCAACTGGCTCATTTTGGCAGTTTTCCAGTTTGGCAGTTTTTTTCTAGTGTTTGGGTCCTCGACTTTTGAGGTCATTTTGAGGTCCTAAACAACATTTCTAGGGATCGCCATAGTTATACCATTGATGACGTTAGATTTTGATGAGAACATGTGTATTCCTCGGATATACCTTTCCAATGGGCTATGGTGCACCTAAAACGAAGATCATATGCAAAATTTACGACCCTGGGAAGTTGATGTACTAACTTACCCCAACGGGGCCCACATGACTTTTGGTGTTTCATCTCCTAGGGTTAGGTTTTTGGATGTCTAGGCATTGGGAATTCATGTTTATTGTAAAAATTATTGGAGAGCCTCATTGTAACCATCTTCTTGCGAATGAGCACAACTGTCACATCTCTTCTTAAAGATAAGCCACCACCATTCTATCAAGCTTATTTTCAATATGCATTTTACTCTTTCATCATATTTCCTTATTCAATAGAAGCCATTTTTACTGTGTCTTTGTTATTGTTCCTTATGCTTATGTGTTAAGAATAATAATAATTTTTGTTCATTTCGTTCTACTCATAAAATCCGGATCAGACATCATATTAATAGGAGCACAATTTTTCAAGGATATGGTGTGGGAAGGGTAAATGTGTCCATCAAGGGGGAGTCTTTGAACATCCCCACACTTTTTCTCATATACACATTCTTGGAAACACCAACAAATGGCACATTGGATCCCACATTTTTCCTAAGGTCAAGCATGCAGTGTGCAAGTTGATCGATGGTAATGATCTTCCCTTGATGAAGAAAGCTAAGGACCCAAAATAAAGTGAAGGACCCAAAATAATGATGAGAATTCAAACATCATCTTATAGAACCAAGCGTGCCCTAGAAAGTTGTAAAACATCATCATCTTTATGTTGAAAAGCTCATTTTCTAATTCCCTTAGATCGATAGAAAGATTATGCAGAGCCTGATCAATTTCTTCATTTTGTACCGAATAGTCGACTAGCCAATTATCCACATCATCTTCACCATATTTAAGGATGTTGTAAAACTTTTCTAAAGACAACCCCTTAAAAATATCAACTTATTCATTGAAGGCTTGCTTGGTTAAGGGCAAGGATTTGACGATTAAGTTTGGGTCTTGGACCTCATTGGTACTTCTGGCTAAGTATATTTCAGTCAGCTTTCTGAATAATTCTTCTTTCTTTGATATGGCTTGTTCACATGATTGGACAATGAGATGCAGGCTCTTCACTTTCTATTTCCAACATGCATTTAATTGAGTGATCCAGTTTAAGGAGGGGAGATCTTCTTATCTTCTTCTCATCTCTTTCATGTTGCTGACATGGACGCCAAAAGAGATGATCATGTCTATATAGAAACGTTCTTCATTTTTTAAATCCGTCTGCAAATGTTCGTGCAAAGCATCTACCCTCATTCCAAGGGAAGCCATACTTTGTGATGTTTACCGGGCCTGAGTAATCAAATCCATTATTTTCTTGATATTCTCCTCCACATAGCCTCTACACAATGTGAGGAGGCTGGAGGATCCTTTTAACTTGGATGCAGGGGTGGCATGCATGGCTATTGCTAAAGGACTGGAAAGCAATGGCATTGGAATCAAAGCTTCCTCCAATTTCTTGACTCGGTACTTCAATCTGGCATTCTCGGCTTAATGCCTCCAATGGAATCATCAAGAGCATCTCCGGTTGCTCGGTAAAGTAGGGATATTTGGGACGACTGCATGTTCCTAAGGTTAATCTATGAATGATATTTCCCTTTTTTATTTCTTACATATCTCTTTTCAATAATTAAATTTTTAGACTCGTTGTAAAAAAAAATGCTCTGGAATACGAAGGATTCATCTTCGTAAAAAAATTTGGTATTAGTTATTTCCATTGGGAGACTATGCTGGATCGAGTCCCTAGGCTGATCAATGTTGCAGAATACGCTATCCAAATCAGTCTCAAGTTCCATGTCCTCACTTTCAATTTCAGACTCTTCCACTTGACTTGGAAATTTTTTTCTCTTCTTCTTCACAGGAAGTTTGTGAGAACTATCGATTTTAGTGCGAGCATGGTTCTTATCTCCTCCTCTATTTGAATAACTCTGGGTCATTTTCTTATTGGGGTGGGCCATTGGATCGATGCTCCAGGATGTCGTTCTCTTGGTAGTGGTAGCTGGGGATTGAACATTCTTCTCATCGGGTCCTTTTTCATGTTGTTTGTACAATTCAGTGGTTCTTTGTAATGTCTCTAAGTCGTCGACGTCAGAAGCAGAAGTGTTGTCGTCATTGTATCTGTCTTCATTCGAACGTGTATGGATAAAAGAATTGTTGAAGCCAACTGCTACTAAATGTTCTAAAAAAATCTCATTACGGTCGAACCCTCTTATCCTTTCAACATATCTTAGGTTCAAGTTGTTGAAATGGCCTGCAAATTCGTCAATTTTGTTGACGTTCCTCAACACGAAGTCCCCAACTTTCCAAGGCAGAGGAATGAACTGTTTTTTTCACTTCTCATGGAATAAATGCAACAAGTAGTTGTATTTCCTTTCTATTTCTATAACAAACATTTTGTCTGTAATGTGACATGGAAGGAAAGAAGGATTTTCCTTGGAGCCAAAAATCATTATCACACCATAATTTTCCATTTGTTCAAGTGCCCCTTTCCTGTCCAAAAACTTGGTTTCCTAGTCAAACATGTGGGGAGAATCCTTTCCTAACAATAAATCTTTGAAAACAAAGACAAAGTCATTAAAAACCTCATAAAAAAAAAATGGGAAGCCTTATGCCTCCACAAGGCCTGGTACCAAAAGGTTACTGGGTCGAATCCACAATTTACCTTCTTGGACACAGACAGTTTTGGAAACAAAAAGAAATGCGCTATTGTGAAAACCAAGTAGGATGACATATAAAATTTCTTCTCCTTTTTCAATCATGATAATTGGGAACAGATTTCAATGGAAATTAGCTTCCCCCAATAAAAAATGGCTTGTTCCTTGACTGTGAAATACAAAATATAAAGAACCATGCAAGAAATTGATCTGCCCAAGAAGGCGATCTATAGGAGAAGGTGACCATGGAAGCCATAATCCGACTTCTGACCAAAAACTTATCAGGGGCACACCATTGGTTTGGGTGACCAAGAAATGGGGATCCAAACCAGGATGATCCGAGAGTGGCCAAGAGGCTTTGGCTATATCATAGTGACCTCCAGGGATCAATGGGAGAAGCACAATGTATCCATAGAAGAAGGCCCACTCACTTCATTCCAGCAAAGGAAAAACTAGTAAGGGTGAAAACCCCACTTGGTGTTCCCTCCCTTCTGCCTTGGAAAACTTGAAGGAAACAATTTTCTCCATGAGAGAGTGGCTACCTATTGGGATAAGCTTTCTCTCAGAGGTGGAAGCATGGAAAACGGAGTCGCCAGGAGGCATCCATGAAGGAAGGCGCACTGGTTATTCTTCAGAAACCCTAAAAATGAAATTGTCGTGAATGTAAAATGCAAACTCATAAAATAAAACAAACAAGACAAATAGATTCAAAATAAAAGGTAAGACTCCTTTATTTGAGTCCCAATTCAGCTTATATACTGAGGGAACCATTTATTTACATATATTTAATTGATCATCAAAATTTGAAGATGTGTTGTGCCTAGGCGATTGACTTGTGTGCCCCAGGTGGGCGTTCCCCTATGTGGCCTCCTTGGCCCAATTCCTCCTTGTTTAGATATGGAAGTGTCCGGGCTTCCATGAGAATATGAGGAAACTTGATGTACAATACATCAGTTGTGATCCACTTTGCCCGAGCTGGATTTTGGCCTTGGCGGGCTACCAAATATGAAGTGTATGTCTGGTGTCTTGTAGAGTGACTCCTAGTGTCCAGTATAGTGTCTTTGGCCAATGTGAGTTGGAAATCGGAAATGTTGTCCACTGGATGAGTGATGGTGATTGGTTCTTCCAAGAGGGAAGGCTCGAGCAAATTTAAGTGATTTACATTAATGACATTGTGGATTCCCATTTGTGGTGGAAGATCCAACCTATATGCATTTTATCCAATCTTGTTGAGTATGGTATACAGACCATATCTTATTGGCAAAATCTTGTGATGGTGGCCTTTGAAGTGCTTCTTATCCAAGTTTAACCAAACTTGATCCCCTAGCTGAAAGGACATCAAGGTTCTTTGTTTTTCATGGTGCTGCTTGGAGTGTTGTTGTTACTGGACTGTGGCGTTGTGCAATTTGTTGGAGAAATCGTTGAGTTGAAAGTTGTTCCTATTGTTGATGGAAGGTACCTTTAGGAGCCCGAGTGAGTGGGAGCTCGGTTGGAGATGTTGGTTGGAAGCCCAAGAAAACTTCAAAAGGTGAAAATCCTATAGAAGAATGTGTTTCCTTGTTGTAGCAATGTTGTAGAATGTGCAAGTAATTGTCCCATTGTTTGTTGTGCCCAAAGTGAGTTTGGAGAGCATGAACCAAGAGTCTGTTGACAAAATCTATTTGGCCATCCATTTGAGGATGGAATGCAGTAGAAAACTTTAGGTGGCACCCCAATAGCACCCATATGGTCTTTCAAAATGTGTTGAGGAAGTGAGAATCTCTGTCTAAGATGATAGTGCTTGGGAGGCCAAAATGGGGCTAGACATGTCGAAAGTAGAGTTTCATTGTTTGCACTACTCTAGTAGTCTTCGTGCATGGGATAAAAAGTTCCATTTTGTTGAAGCGACAGACCACTAACTAGATTGCATCATGTTTCTTTTGGGTTGTTGGAGGTCCACTAAGGAAGTCCATTGAGATTGAATCCTAAGGCCGAGAAGGAAGCGACACTGGTTGATACAACCCATGCTTCTAGTTGGATGGATTGGATTGTGAGCATAATGCACAGGCTCTGATAAATTTTTCAACTTGAGGTTGCATGGAAGGCCAATGGAAATGACATTGCAGATGTTGGATGGTCTTTATGGTCCCGAAGTGGCCCCCATAGGATGAAGCATGCACCTCCTTGATGAGCAAGAGGCGGTCTTCTCAGTGTGGAACACATAGAAAATTCAACTTATATAGCCACCCATCCCGAATAATGTAGTCTAGGAAGGGGGTCTGATTGATCATTATGGGACTTTGCAAAGCTTCCCAAATCTCTCTATAGTCGGGGTTAGTAGCATATTGATCTTTCCATGTGTCATAAGTAGCACAACGCACTTCTAGAATGGAAAGAACTAGAGTGGGAGGTCGTCTTAGCAAATCATCCATCTTATTAGAAGTGTCTTTCTTATATCTAATGACTAAGTGAAATTTTTGAATGTAGGAGGCCCATTTAAGGTGCCTTTGTTCCTGAATATTTGATTGAGAGTTGATGAAAATCAAAGGGTGGTGGTCTGTATGCAGAATGGTTTCTTTACCCAGTAAATAATGCCTCCATTGTTTGAGCACTTAAATCAAACTGTAAAATTCCTTTTCATAGGTACTATAATTTTTCTTTGCCTTGGACAAGGTTTCAGAGTGGTAAGCAATGGGGTGTCCTCCCTGTTTAAGTACGTCACCAATATCATATTGTGAGGCACAAGACACAATCTCAAAGAGTTAGGAGAGGTCCGGTAGATGTAAAACAGGGGATGAGAAGAGGACATCTTTGAGCTGAGCAAAGTGAATAGTTTCATCTTTAGTCTAGATGAATGTAGAAGAAGTATTTGAGAGTTGATGCAAAGATCGAGCAAGATGTGAAAAAGATGGAATGAAATTACGTTGATCCCACCCAGGAATATTTTTAGATCCTTGGCGGAAGAAGGTAGAGGCCATTGCTTCAATGCTTGGATGCGGGGTGGATCTGGTTGAATACCCTCTGATCTGACCACAAATACGAGATAGGGAACTGAAGTATGACCAAAATATGACTTCTTCGTTTTGACTTGCAACTTGTGTTCTTGGAGAATTTGGAGAACTTGTCGGACATGTTGCATGTGAGTGTCCCATGTTCGACTGAAGATGAGAATTTCATCGAAGTAGATGACCACAAATCGAAGTGAATGTGCTCTGAATATGTCATCGATGAGCCTCATGAAATTCGTTAGGGAGTTGGTGAGGCCGAAAGGCATGACTTTCCACTCAAAAAGACCAAATTTGGTCTTGAACGTTGTTTTCCAAACATCATCTGGGCTCATTTGAACTTGATGGTAGCCAGTTGTCAAATCCAATTTAGTAAACCACTTAGCTCCTTGGAGGGTTTCGAGTAGTTCCTCAATCCGAGGTAGGGTGTAATGGTTTTTTATTGTGGCTTTGTTCAAGGCTCGGTAATCAGTGACGAGGCTCATTTCTGAGGTATCTTTTTTGAGGATGACAAATGCGGCAGAAGCACAGGGAGAAGATGAGGGTTGGATGTGGCCAGAGTTGATGAGGTAGGTCAATTGTCTTTCCATTTCCTCTGTTTCTATTGGGGCCAACCGGTAAGTAGGGGCGTTAGGTAAAGCAGATCTGGGGATGAGATGAATGGAATGGTCAATTTGTCTGGAGGGGGGGAGTCCCTCCGGAGGTTGAAATACCTCTAAAAAATTGTGGAGGAGGGGAGTCATTGTTTTAGGAACATGGTGTGTGGTATTGTTTGGTTTTATTGGGTGCACCATACAGAGAGACACACATTGGTTTAAGTGTACATGCGTGATTTGTTCTTTGGTAGCAGGGGGTTTGGGTTTTGCTACAGTTAAGATATAAGTGTGGCCTTCTTTGGTAATTTTGTACTACATGGATTTGGCTATATAGATAGAATTTATTTGGGTGTGGTATGGGATACGGAGTAGCAAATCCACACAATCCAAGGGGGAGACAAGGTCTTGAGACAATGAATTCTTTTGGCTTCCATTGTCCATAATCAGTAAAGCCAAGGCTTTTTTGATTTGGAAGTTATGGGTGAAGAGGGGTTGGGTGGATGCATTTGAATCTTCATGGTTCAATAGAAGCAGTGAGGGATCTACTTCTATGGGATTTTCCAAAGGAACTTATTCGGTATCTTCTACTTGGGAAGGTGCAATGAGCTCAATGAGTAAGGTTTTGTTGGTTTTTAGATTTTAGAGGATTCGACAGTCTGATGAATTGTGTGAAGTAGTTTTGTGGAATGATCACCAAGGTGTCCTTGTATTTGTATTGGGTGTGGGGTTTTGAGCTCGAGGAGGTGGAAAGCGGGCTGACGAATGGGAGTTGGATGGTTGAGAGGCAGGGAGGTTGGTGTAGGGGAGGGACTGAGGAGCACGACCTCTAGGAGCGAATTTCCTTTCTATAGCCAAAGATCTCTGAAATGTTTTGTCTAAAGTTGGATTTTCAAACAGCTCTACTTCTCGACGAAACTGAATTAATAAACTAGCCACAAATTTTAATATGAGTAACTCTTCTGAATCTGGAATATGAAGTAAGAGGTGCATCTTGTAGAAGAAGTCTATGTAGCCTTGGACTCCCTGTGAAGGGAGTTGTCGAAGTTGGTGCCATTTAATTCATAAGGATTGCACATACCTGGGTGGGTAGAAGCAATTTCTCAAAGATTTAGAAAGTCGAGCCCAGGTTCTGATAGGTTTAGAAGTAGAAGACTCTAGAGCATCCCCAATATCTATCACAAATGTGGTCTTCTCTTTCTCTGTATCCCACTAAGTTTGTGACAGTCCTTCTAATTGCAAGGCGACAATCTATAGCTTTATTTCCTCGGTAAGGCCTGGACATGTATTGAAATAGGTGGAGAGGCTACGGATCCAAGAATCCACAATTTCTCCATTGGTTTGACCAACAAATTTGGGTAGTTGGATTCGAGTGTTTAACCAGAAGGGCTCTGGATTGTTTTTTTGTTGCATTCTTAGCAGCTCATTGAGGACGGAGGCAAGATCTTGGATGGGATTTGATGTGTTGGAATCTGATTCAACTGCCAAAGGATCTTTGCGTGGAGGCATTGTGAGGCTAGCTAATGATCAAAGGCACCCCTAGTTTGCAATGTTGAACAGAGGACTCTGTTTTGAGAATAGAGGACATAAAACCCTGAAGCAATGGAGCTGAACTGGTCTAGAGGGAGAGATCTGTATTGTTTTAGATCTGTGGAACTCCTCTCTATTGCAATGGATATCTAGGCTCCCTTGGGGCTTATGATATTTGTTGAGATTCTTGCATTAAAATGGAAACCCTGGAATGGGAAAAATCTGGACTAATTCATGAAAAGACCAAAAAACATTTGGCTCAATCTTCAAGATCGGAAGCTTTTCCATGGATCTTGAGGCTCTAATACCAATTGATCTACCCAAGAAGGTGATATACAAGAGAAGGTGACCACGCAAGCCATAATCCGACTTTTGACCAAAAAATCCTCAGGGGTGCAAATCTGAACAGGCACGCACCATTGGTTTGGGTGACCAAGAAATGGGGATCAAAACCGGGATGATCCTAGAGTGGCCAAGAGGCTTTGGCTATCTTAGAGTGACCTCCGGGGATTAGTGGGAGAAGCACAGTGCATCCATAGAAGAGGGCGCGCTCACTTCATCCCAAGAAAGGATAAACCAGTAAGGGCGCAAACCCCAGTTGGTGCGCCCTCCCTTCTGCCTCAGAAAACTTGAAGGAAATGATTTTATCCATGAGAGAGTGGCTAGATAATGGGATAAGCTTGCTCTCAGAGGTGGAAGCATGGAAAACATAGTCACCAGGAGGAAGCCATGAAGGAAGGCGCACTGGTTATTCTTCAGAAACCCTAAAAACGAAATTGTAATGAATGTAAAATGAAAACTCAGAAAATAAAACAAACGAGACACATAGATTCAGAAGAAAAGGTAAGAATCCTTTATTTGAGTCCTAGTTCACCTTATATACCGAGGGAACCATTTATTTACATTTATTTAATGAATCATCAAAATTTGAAGATGTGTTGTGCCTAGGTGATTGACTTGTGCACCCCAAGTGGGCATTCCCCTAGGTGGCCTCCTTGGCCCAGAAATACTTGTTGTGGACTCCTGTCCCATTATTCTTGAAAATGGCTAGAAAATTTCCCGGAATGGATTTCTAAATTACCTGCAATCTTGTGATATCTTCAAGAACTGTCATCGGGTCTTCGAGGAACTTGGGCATCAGGTCCAACCCGTTGTCATGTTTTTTTAGGAACTGCTTGGAGTCTTCTCCTCTGAAGGTCAATGTTGGATCTGGAAATCTTAACATCTTGCAGAATACCTGAGGTGACAAAGAAACATGAGAGTGGTCCTGCAGTGGAATAATTCTTTGGCCTAAAATATATCTCTCGGTGCACCAAGAGACCACCTCCTTACAGTCAAAAATTTCAAGTATACATCATTCACGAGCAATTCCAGAGGTCCAAATTACTTCGTTTTGAGTGGAAGGGGATGAGTAGTAAGAGTATTCCCTGGACCATTGGAAGTTTTGTCACGCCCGAAGATGTTCACTGTATCTCCACATAAATGTTATCAAGTTGGTGCCATAAATTTATGAGAACGTTTGTTTGTTCCAGATGATGCTTGAAATGAATAGTTGGAGGGGATAATATAACCCTCCGCAAATTTTGGTCCAATGCATGTGAATGGGATATATCCTCGAGCCTTTCTCTCATTAATCACAATCTCTATGGGTGTTGCATGATGACCTATTACCATTAAATCTTAGTAATTGCATACTTAGAAGTGCGAAGGTGG
>ML876675.1:16255-27457 GCA_009831015.1 Picea engelmannii
TAAAGGGTCAACAAAGGATCCATCAAATGAATATCTCATATAGCCCATAATGTTAGCCATGGATCCATCAAAGGAATATCTCATATAGCCCATAAGGTTAGCCATGGATCCATCAAAGGAATTCCTCCCTCTTTAATAAAAAACTAGGCAATTGGTTAATTGTTACTTTTTCAACTCTTTATTGACAATTTTCAAAGAGAGAATTTGTTGACAATGCTATGTAATGTCTCCCAACTTTTTACATGGCCTTTGACTCTCAAATTCAATGGGCTAAAACTTTACTGCAAAGAATTCATAAGACTTCATATTGGCTCCTTAACCAAGGTTGCTCATGGATTTCACAGAGGACAATGTTCAAATATATGGGGATTGCCTCTGCTTTGTAGGTCCCATCATGAGATTGATGGATATAGTGATTTAAAGGGTAAAGGAAGAAGTAGAAAAAAAGATTAAGAAGCTAATATATTTTTAAAATTTGTACACATTTTTTGTTGTGACGTATGCAAACTACTTTCCCTATTTTGCTCCTTATGCTAATGTGGTTGGAGAATTTTTTAAGGCCTTTAATGGTTTGACTTTGAGGGTAATAATGTTTTTTAGAGATTGTTCAAAGAAGTTGAATCGATTAGTGAGAAATGTGGATTTTTCACTAGTGACCAAGGATCATTTTTTTTGTGAGGGTTTCTAATCCTCAAGGTTGTTGTGGGGGCCCTTGGAGGTAGTGGTCGAACATGTGAAGAATTTTTTGTGAGGGCTTCTAATCCTTGAGGTTGTTGTGGGGGCCCTTGGAGGTAATGGTTGAACATGTGAAGCTTGCATGTCACTCTCTACACACAAAAGTGGATCAAAGCTCACCCTCTTTTCATCCTTAAGACCATACACTAACCATTACGACCATAATTTTAAGCCTTGTTTTGAAGATGGAATCGAAACTAGAGCTTCCTCTACTCGTGGCTATGGTCGCAGTGAGAGCTCTCTTCCATTGTTCATTGTAGGACCCTGCATGTAGATGTTGTAGAGAAGCACCTTGCACACAACACTATTTAAAGAAGCAAGGACTAGCGGAAACCTTTAAGAGATGCATTACTAACGTAAAAATTTAAGATGAGTTTCACAACGCAATGAGAATATGCAAAAGAAATTGTGGCTAACCAGGTTGCACTTCAAAGATGGGAATGGAATCGAGTGTGAGTCAACTAGATGAAGACACAACCTTCAAGAGATTGGCAATGCACATCGCAAAGACAACTAGAACTTCCAACAACGATCCTCACTTTGTCAAAAGGCTAGAAAATATCCCCAAATTTAGCATATTTTTTGCAAGATAAAAAAGGCACTATTGTTTCTTGATCATATTCTAAGTGAGAAGTTCATGAGAGCATGGGAAAACCACAAATATCAAGGGTTGCCACCCAAATTCAGCGGGTTCCCCATATGAAAGGGGCGGTTCAATTTTTTTCATTATGGTATGTGATTCTTTGGATTCCATTTTTAGTTCAATGTTGGTCGTAATTTGTTTTTCTATACTGGCTTGTGGTATTTGGGCATTAGAGGGTTGTATTTCAATAGATGGTTTTTGGATTTTCATTTAGAGGAGCCTTTGTCTTTTGCCCCAATATGGGTAAGTTTTCCTCACTTCCCTCTTAACCTTTGGGATATTGGAAATATCAAGGCGACATTGAACAAGTTAGGGAAATTAGTAGACAAAGCAGAGCCATGATCAACTAGGTGGTTCCCCTGCTTGAATGTGTTAACCCATGTGAAATGATTAGACTACGCACAACTTCTATTCAAGTGTAGTCACAACCATGAATATGGCTAGTTCAACAAGAATTACCTGAAGAAGCCCACCACTCTAGTGTCAACAAAGGACAAAGTTCCAAACAATGACCAAAGCCTTGAACAAAAGGGAACAACAATGCTTGACGACTTCCCAACACTGAAAATGTAAAGGTAGGTTCAAACCATAACACATTTGCTACCTTGGAAACTATCCAAGAAGATGAAGCCATTATTGCAGGAAATGAACCCCTTCCCCCCTCTCCAATGAGAGGAAAGTTTGGTTGTGATGGAAAATGTTAGTGAGCTTAGAGGAAAAAGAAGCACCAGAATTATCATTATGCATTAAAGAAATCCCAACAAAAATAACACAGGGCCATTCACAAGAGAAGCAACAAAATCACCAAGTTGAAATCTCGACATAGACTTTGAATACTAAATCATTAAAGTAGGTCATGAGCACAAAAGAAATGGCTAAATCCCATGGGAACATCAGCGAAAAGGAGATGGTGAAAATTAAGTTGTCAAAGCTAAATGAAAGCATGGCACTGCTAGAATTCATAGACTTTGTTTTGGAATCCCTCTTGATTCGGATGTTACATGCATAACACAAATTGTCTCCTATGTAAACGCTCCTCTTACATGAGGCATAGAATCACAAAAGGATAGTAGGGAGAGAGAGAGACGTTGAAAGAAATATAGCCTTGGCCTCTTAGTGCATGTTGAGCTCATACGAGGGGAATGAATTGAAGCCTCTTTAAATTCCCTTTTGAATCCTAGTGTTTTTATATGTACTATATTCATTTGTTGTTGTGAACAATTTGTAAATATTATCTTGCTCATCAAGGTAAAGAAAGAAGCAATGTGGGAATGCCAAGAAACTTGACTCAATTGTATTTCATTTGGGAACGGGGGAGCACTACCCTTGGAATCTCTTTCAATTTCACTTTGGATTATGTTATGGTTGTATGGGTCAAGCCATAATTAAGTTTTTTTATCAACATGATTAATTATTTATTATGTACTTATCTGCAATATTACTCTTGTATTCTATTTATATACCTTTAACTCTATCTTCTTTTTTTACCCTGCAAGGGCCATATTGTCAGTCACACATACACTATGTTATTCTTTTGTTACTTCCACTCTTTAAATAAGACATCATATGTGTTGAGGGGTTAGGTTGGTATATGTGAACTTATTTGGAATTTACCCCTTCGAAGTAGTATTGAATATTGCCCCCTCGAAGTCACTAGTAATATAATATGTTATTTTACCTCATTACTTGTTATATCTTGATATTAGGTGTTAATGACATAATGTATCTCCAATTGTGAATAAGGTATCTTTTCACCAATACGATTTTGTGTGACTACTTAAAGTCAATTGGAGAATATGTTACACACCAAAAGAATTGCATTTAAACCATATTTGCCACCCCCCTTTTCAATTAGATAATCAGTTCAATCAACAAATAAAACAATCGATGTGTGGGAGTAACAAGTCCAAGTCCAAATGTAACAAAGTGGAACAAGATGTCTAAATCATCAACTAAGAAACATAGTCCAACTAAGCAAAACCTATTATATAGTCCAGTGACATTAATCCATTTAAACCATAACAATTCCCATTTTCCATGTGGAAAAACGGTCTTAGAGGGTTTGACATCTCCCCTTGATTTAATGTTGTCTCTTTGCAGCTTTCAAACATGATACTATAACACAATCCTGTCATCATCACATATCACCTAAGGATTTTACACACTTTAGACATGAGTGCAACAATGGCGATCTTGTCATGCAACCTTGTAGCCTATTTTGCAAGCATAGTTTCATCCTTCAACATAATCACCTAGTGTTTAATCAACAATCAAGTTCATTGTTTTGAAGCTTTCTTGTTCAAAAGTGTTTCCCAAATACGTTCGTGATCCTTAAATAATGTTGACGATTTTACTCAAAGATATCAATCTCTTGGTTCATCTAGTCAACACCCTTATTAACTTGACCATTCTCAATGTTTTGCTTTTTCCTTATCAAGTACTTCACAATGCCACATTTTACTACCTAGTGTTTTGCACCATCTCACATAGCACAAGTCTTCATCATCATTACATCCAATACATACTTGATTTCATTTCATCCCCTTGCCCATGTTTGATCCCATTAACTTACTTTAGAAGCGCATTCCCTCTCATGTTGCTTATCATCATTTCATAACTAGTGCTATCCCCTTCTCCATGGTCACCTATCCACATGCCATTTTGGTGATATGATTTTTTGGCATCGTCCACTTAATTCTCTTATGTTTTCACAATTATGATCTTCCTCAATTTCAATTATACCCTTTGAGTATTCTTTCTCCCAAACATTCTTGAGTTACATGTTCATGGTATTTTTCAAATCAAGTTCTAGTGTTCAAAACATTCGTGGTTTGCTCATACAATGCATTTTCGATGTTCATATAGTAAAATTGTTGTAATTTATGAAGTTGCTTAATACATTGTACAATTCGTAAGTTTCAATTTATGATGTTTTGCTTATAGAGTCCATTTTATTAATCCATTGGGAGTCATCAATGGCACGCAAAATCCTTATACTGAGATTGCATGGAGGCTCACAGCGGTGTAGCAACAATATCTTGAAGGCACCCAACGAAATACCAGTAGAGATGAAGAATGAGTCAAATACAACCAACTGCACATGGGAGACTAGAGCCATAACGACCAGTCCCATCTCGCCCAGAACCCATTCAAATCGATGATTATTGATATGGTTGAACTGATCCATGGCAGGTGTGAAAGTCCCAGATCCAGCTGAGAGCAAGCGTGAGAAAGGTTTATGCATTGAGTCCGGACTTGAGCGATTAATGTGAGATGACGAGAGACTTGGTGTGGTAGTTGCATGAAATTGTCAAGGCAGGTGGCAACCGCATGGAGAAACCATAATCTAATTAACAAATGAGGGGTCATAAGGGGATAGGCTTAAAAACTAAATCACCATTGATACAGAAATCCCCCATTTTCCCTTTTATAGTAGAGTTAGCTTGTTGGTGGTTTGTTGAGGAGTTGTTTTTTTAATGTGTAAAAATAGGCATATTGAAGTGCAATTTGAATTTGATGGAATATGAAATACAATTCCGCATCTTGAGGGAGAGTGCTTAGTTGAAGATGTTGTTAAAGTCCTCCAAAATAACAATTTTGTGAATATTACGAGCTCCAACTTCCTTGAAGCAGGGCATAGGTTTCTGCCTGGTTATTAGTGGCTTGGCTAAGATTCCAAAAGTAGGTAATCTCTAAATTTCCTCTAAACCAAAGAGAACCCTAACCACTGTTGCCACTCCAACCATACAATTATACTTTTAATGCATCAAATTGTAGTTATTGAATTTTTTATCTTATTCATAAAAGTGAAACAATGTCAACTATCCAATAACATAATGTACTACATATAACTTCCAAAGTGAAATACACATACTCCTAATAACATTTCATTACCACTATCATGGAATTTTAGTGATACTTACAAATATACTAAACCTATGAATTTGCACAAGATTGTCCATTCATTATTGTTATTATGGAATTTTATTGATCCTTACAACTATACTAAACCTATGAATTTGCACAAGATTGTCCATTCATTATTGTTATTGTAAGAATGTAAACCTAAAACTTGTTAGTTACCAAAGTCTAAAAAAACCTTCATACATTCAAGTTGTGCTCAAAGTTAATATGGCATGCATCAATACCTCAAGGAGGACATTGTTTTCATGTTTAGGTACTTGTGTTACAAGTTTTAAATAGATTTCATTTTTTTAGTTTGGAATTAATTTAGTGGTAAAGTTAAGGATTCAATTCCTAGGGGCAATAATAATGATTATCATTAGAATAATCTAAAAGAAATTCACACTTAAATGCATGATATACATATAAATAAAATATTTATGTTGATGGTCATTATAGTTTCACTATGCCTCAAGGGTTTTGGCATTTGTTAAGTTGGTCCAAAATCTCACAATAATCTAAAATGGATCGAATGAATCAAAAGCAAATATTTTGTTTATAATTAGTAGATAATAAAAAAATGAACCATACAATGTGACCATTTCATTGCAAAATGCCTCTTCTTAACGTTGAAACAATATAGTATATGCTTGATTTTAATTTAGGATGAAAAAGTTATAACTATTTCAATTTGGACAAGTATTGCCAAAGGGTTGAAATTATTCCAGCAAAAGTTCAATGACCAGAAGAAAAAGATAAGATCTAAACTCATATGGCTAGTCATAGAAAGGGATCTTATGAGAAGAGATGAATACTAAAAGGAGATGCATCTTCTACTAGAGTAGGATAAACAATTTTCCACATTGCTCGATAACTATGGCACCAATGCTCACAACTATCATTGGCACAAAATGAGAGAATTACAATATGAGAAAATGGAAGAAGATGTAGCCATAGAGATTGAATCTCCTCTTATCTATGATCAATCTCTTTATGGATGAGATTTTAGAAGAGGTTTGAAATATCCATCGGCTTCTCTTTCAAGAATCTCTTCCTCTCTTTGATTAGTTTCCTATTGTGCATAATGATGAACCTCCTTATGGGGGTGATTTACAAGAGGATGCAATCATTGAACCTAATGAACAAATAAACTCTATCCATGACATTGTCCAAGAGGAGACTCCCCACACAAAACTTGTCATTACCATGTTAGCAACAAGAAAAAGGCACTAGGAAGATCAACACAATGATATGGCATAAACAGGTCCTGGGAATCCATTGAATAGTTATCGATCATTACCACTTTTGATCTCTATCATGGCTTTGAGAGCACATGCCCTAAGAAGGGAGTAAGCACAATAGTGTCAATGTAGTTGTGTGTAGTATATGACTTTATCTTACTTGTACAACTACAAGAGTATACCTTCAGGTACCGATTCTAGTTTTATTTATTGCTTCCTTATGTTTTAAGCTCAAATAATTTTGGGAAGGAAGGGCATGTTGTGTCCCTAACACAACCAATGACAAGATGGCTTATGGATATAATGTATGTGATTATTGTATTGGTTAGTCGTTGGGTTCCATCGGCTAATAATGACCCAATATGTTAATAAATACCTTTTTTGAGTAATGACCCAATATACCAATAAATACATTTTTTTATAATTAAGCCTGATTTTACTATGTAAGAGATGAATAAATGACTAGTAATAGGGTTATAGATAAATTTGAAACAAAGCTTTGTTAAGGAGGGCATGTTGTGTATCCATACACAACATATTAATGTACATGAGTTATTTCTTTTGTAAGATTATTAATGCCTCATTAACAAGTTAGTTGAGATTAGTCATATAATAAGTCAACACTAAGGTAGTGGAAAGGTGTTAGTTACATGCATCAATGATCCATTACTATGTTAGTGGACCTGTGTGAGTATGAAAGTTGCATTAACACCCCCACCACCCCCCATCCCTCTCCTTCACTCATAATAATTCATCATGTTATCAATACAATCAAATTTTGTTCTTATTAGAGTGCCAAGTATATGGAGATGACTTCCTGCATCTTTTAGGAATTATAGTTGCATTCCAACCCTTGGGTGTGTGAGTGTCTAACCCTTTGTTCTCTTTCATGTCGTTTAATGTTGGAGTAGTTCCATTTAGAGTATTATAACACTTTATAATATAATTGGTCCCAGTGATCTAGCTGTCGGTGTTTTAGTTTAATCTTGGTTAAAATAGTCACATTTATCGTAGTGTTGAGATAATGTCCATTCTTTTTTATCATTTTGTCTAATTCGTTTGATGAGTCATCCATGTGATAAGTTCATGTAGATATGTCCTAAATAAACTAACTTACTATATGGAAATGTATTTAGAAATATGTATGCTCACCCATGTGATCAAATGAATTTATGCACATACATTATAAAATTTTAGCATTGTGCGCCAATATATCTCATTTTAGATTGATATTTAAAGGCTCATCATTGATGTCCATAAGGACCATCATCAAACGTGTGTGTGTGTGTGTGTCTACAGTATCAAGTGGGAAGTGATCTTTTAACTATTATGTGTTTTAATTTAATTGTTTCTCCATTTATATCTTTGATGTTATCATTATGACCAAATAATCATAGTTTGAATCTTTTAAGATTTGGTTTCAGAGCGTTGAGTTCATGTGGCTCTAAACATGATGCTTTATGAATGCCTAGTGTGAAGGAAATTTCGCTTGTCAAATCAACACCAAGGCCAACGAAGGTGTGGAACTTAGAGAGTGATTAAGCCAAGGGAAGGCTATCATTCCTATTGACACATTTGCAAAGATAACGAGCTTATCTTATAGTCTCAGATTATGGTGAGACCATATTGCATTCGTCCATTTCCTTTGTACTTGGAGTTATATATAT
Source organism: Picea engelmannii (assembly GCA_009831015.1). Classification (NCBI taxonomy): domain Eukaryota; kingdom Viridiplantae; phylum Streptophyta; class Pinopsida; order Pinales; family Pinaceae; genus Picea; species Picea engelmannii. The sequence continues at coordinate 24,445 of ML876675.1, forward strand.
ATATATATATATATATATATATATATATATATATATATATATATATATAATCTCTGGATGGTTGTTGTAAGGCCAAAATGCCATTTTTTAATATAAATATTTGTTTTGTTATTTTTTAACAATGCAAACTATAAATCCTTTTCTTTGCTAAATTTTGGGTGTCAAATTGGAGCCAATTGCTAACTAAGACTATTTCTTGCATAAATAAAATAAAATCATTTGATGAAAGTCCTAAAAGTTGAAATCGTTAAAAATATGTTTGCAGATGGCCCAACAATGTGGGAGAGGCTATTCTAGGTAGAAACAAACAATCGAATTGTAATTTATAAGAATTTATATGTTTGCAATTGTTAAAAATTTGTTTGCAACTATTAGAAGGCCATTAACAAGCTAAGAAATTAAAAAAAAAAAAATACAGTAAGTATTGTAGAGACATTATCACATGCATAAATAAATAATCAAACCATGGTTTATAAAAATATATGTATTTACAAATATATTAGATGCCTCTTCTTAACTTCAAAATTACTCTTCATACAAATATGTGTTTGCATATCTATTAGGTGCCTCTTCTTAACTTCAAAATTACTCTTCATAAAAATATATGTGTTTACATATATATATTGTACCTCTTCTTAACTTCAAAATTACTCTCCATCATCCATCTTTGACAAATTGAAGGATGTGATTTAGTATCCCAAAATCTTACATCATTTTGATATTCCAAAGAGGGATTTTAAAATCACGTGGATGTGGTGTAAAGAAGAGAGAAAGACCATGGATTTTTTTCATATCAAATGTTAATTAAATATAATATATTTGATCATTTATTTTGCATTTGAGTCCATCATGAGATTTTGGTTTTATGATTATTAAGGTACTCAACCAATGAGTTCATGGTTGACTTTTTATTAATTTTTCATTGAATATATAATTTTTTTATAAGTTGTAATGTTTGAGATAGGAAAACATAAATATATTTTTTTATATTATAATAAAAACCATTTTTTTTAAATTTGATTGGAGAATACGTTTCACGTTTTATTGCAAGCTTTGCATTTTCCAATATTTGTAATAATTTTTCTATCTAACCCGCATTAACTATTGACAAACAATAATATTTCTTTATTAGATTTAGGGTTGTTTCCTACACGTCTGAGGCCTTGTCGTAGCTTGCCCTTCTCTGCAAGTGGTGCACTGGCTCTTTTATGGCATACCTCGTGAATTGAATCACCCCACATTAACGAGATGCGACAGAGAAACATAGAGACATGCATGCTTGGAAGGGTTGAGGTGTTTAATACTATATTTTTATTGGTTTCTTCTTCATTTACACTAGTACGAGCTTTGCTCATTTGCTCATTGATTATCTACTTTTCTAAATATCCATTGTGTGATTAAACATTTTATAATTTTCTATCAGATTATAGTAAAACTGAGTTTTATTTTGATTTAATATTAATTTACTTTTTTATTTTAAATTTGTGTATAAAATATAATGTTTAATTTTAAAAAATAAACATATATTTATTGATACACTAAAAAAATTTAATTAATTAATATTTGAAGTTTTATTATTATTTTCAATATTTAAAATTAATTACATAATTAATTAATTTTATTATAATTACCACTTACTAAATCGTATAACCCTTTACTAAAAAATAAAGATTATTAATATTATAGCTTTTCAATTTTCTTATCTAACCCAAATTTTATACGCCACTTTAGTACAATCTTTTAGAGATCGAAACAATGAATTGAAATATAAATCATATAACCCTTCACTTAAAAATAAAAAATATAATAAATAAAAATTATTAATATTATAGTCTTTTAATTTTCTTAACTAACCCAAATTTTATACCCCATTTTAACACAATATTTTAGAGATCGAAACAATGAATAGAAATATAAAAGGTTGTAACATGATAAGACAAGGGCGAAAATTAACTAACCCAAATTTTATACCTCACTTTAGCACAATATTTTAGAGATCGAAACAATGAATAGAAATATAAAAGGTTGTAACATGATAAGACAAGGGCTACGGCTATGGCTATTCTACAAAATTTAATCTTATGGGTTTTCATAATTTGCAATCCAAAATTGGCAATGCAGATAGGATCTCCATTTATTTGGTTTTGCCGACATGTATTGTGTTGCATATGTGGTGTAGTTCATATGTCATAACACATTAATTTTGATAAAAAAATATTATATAATATAATAAATATTATATAAATTTAAATATATATTATCAAATTTTTTTTATTTTTTTTTAAATTTCATTTGTATTTAATTAATTTTAAAACTATGGTAATCATATTAAAGTAAAAATGTGGCTAGAGATTCTAGCCAGTATTGTATATGACAAATCTATAAATTATATATCATTATGGAGCAGTACATCTTTTTCATCTCTTTTTCATTTCTGGTGAGTTTATGTGGAATTCTTTGAATTTCAATCTTTTTGACGGTGTAGTTTATCTCTGTTAATTTTTCTCACTTAAAATCTTCAGAAGTTGATTTTTTTTAAGACTATGAAACTAGCCCCTAGTTAGCATATTGTTGATGTCTTTTAAGACTATGAAACTAGCCCCTAGTTAGCATATTGTTGATGTTTTACTGTAATCACCATAGTCATCATCATCAATAATTATAGGTGCCAACTATCATCTCCAGTTTCAAATCTACTTGGCAGGGACTAAGCTGCCATACAACACTTGTTCCATGTGATCCAAGTTGAGAAAAACAAAAAGAGTAAACTGAATCTCTTCAAAAGTTTTGTGATTTTTTTAAGACATCCTTGTTTTTTCCCATAATTTTTTTGTATGACCATGTTTTTGAAGGGCCTTCTGAATTGTTGGAAAGTACATTGGAAGGGAATCATTATCAATTGGTCATATATTGACCTTTACCTTCAAGTTTAAGGAATTGTTCCAAACGAAATTTAAAAATCTCATATTTTATAACAAATTTATATTATAGATTTGAAAAAGGAAAAATAATT